>OX333079.1:37231787-37400934 GCA_946863875.1 Alloplasta piceator | reverse complement strand
AACCTCAATAACTGCAACCTCAATAACTGCAAAATAACTGCAATAAACCTCAATAACTGCAACCTCAATAACTGCAACCTCAATAACTGCAACCTCAATAACTGCACAACCTCAATAAACCTCAATAACTGCAACCTCAATAACTGCAACCTCAATAACTGCAACCTCAATAACTGCAACCTCAATAACTGCAACCTCAATAACTGCAACCTCAATAACTGCAACCTCAATAACTGCAACCTCAATAACTGCAACCTCAATAAACCTCAATAACTGCAACCTCAATAACTGCAACCTCAATAACTGCAACCTCAATAACTGCAACCTCAATAACTGCAACCTCAATAACTGCAACCTCAATAACTGCAACCTCAATAACTGCAACCTCAATAACTGCAACCTCAATAACTGCAACCTCAATAACTGCAACCTCAATAACTGCAACCTCAATAAACCTCAATAAACCTCAATAAACCTCAATAACTGCAACCTCAATAACTGCAACCTCAATAACTGCAACCTCAATAACTGCAACCTCAATAACTGCAACCTCAATAACTGCAACCTCAATAACTGCAACCTCAATAACTGCAACCTCAATAACTGCAACCTCAATAACTGCAACCTCAATAACTGCAACCTCAATAACTGCAACCTCAATAACTGCAACCTCAATAACTGCAACCTCAATAACTGCAACCTCAATAACTGCAACCTCAATAACTGCAACCTCAATAACTGCAACCTCAATAACTGCAACCTCAATAACTGCAACCTCAATAACTGCAACCTCAATAACTGCAACCTCAATAACTGCAACCTCAATAACTGCAACCTCAATAACTGCAACCTCAATAACTGCAACCTCAATAACTGCAACCTCAATAACTGCAACCTCAATAACTGCAACCTCAATAACTGCAACCTCAATAACTGCAACCTCAATAACTGCAACCTCAATAACTGCAACCTCAATAACTGCAACCTCAATAAACCTCAATAACTGCAACCTCAATAACTGCAACCTCAATAACTGCAACCTCAATAACTGCAACCTCAATAACTGCAACCTCAATAACTGCAACCTCAATAACTGCAACCTCAATAACTGCAACCTCAATAAACCTCAATAACCTCAATAACTGCAACCTCAATAACTGCAACCTCAATAACTGCAACCTCAATAACTGCAACCTCAATAACTGCAACCTCAATAAACCTCAATAAACCTCAATAACTGCAACCTCAATAACTGCAACCTCAATAACTGCAACCTCAATAACTGCAACCTCAATAACTGCAACCTCAATAACTGCAACCTCAATAACTGCAACCTCAATAACTGCAACCTCAATGACTGCAACCTCGATAACTGCAACCTCAATGACTGCAACCTCAATAACTGCAGCCTCAATAAACCTCAATAACTGCAACCTCGATGAACCTCGATAACTGCAACCTCAATAAACCTCAATAACTGCAACCTCGATAAACCTCAGTAACTGCAACCTCAATAACTGCAACCTCAATAAACCTCAATAACTGCAACCTCAATAACTGCAACCTCAATAAACCTCAATAAACCTGAAACCTGAAACCTGAAACCTGCAACCTGCAACCTGAAACCTGAAACCTGAAACCTGCAACCTGAAACCTGAAACCTGAAACCTGAAACCGGAAACCTGAAACCTGAAACCTGAAACCTGAAACCTGAAACCTGAAACCTGAAACCTGAAACCTGAAACCTGAAACCTGGAACGAAAAAAATTTCGTTTCAAAATCTCGCGTTCACACAATGCCTGTAAGGCAGTGTGAAAATGATGACTGCAGGCGCGTGATGCTGCGCCGAGGAACGTTCAAAGGTCCCGATGAAGACGATCCGAATGGGTTCTCTGTAGACGACGATATCCGAGACGGCGGCTTCATCGCACTGCGAGGACTAGGAATCTCAAAAATATGTTATTGGTAAATGTTTAATATTCATACTTTAAACTTTTCAATTGTATGTCACTTCATGTCTGATTATTGAGGTAGTAATAATGCAAATTGCCCTGTACGATGGAAAAATATTGACTTAAATGATCATTCTTTTACAATATCCATGGTAAACGCCCTTTTTTTTTGCAGAGTATGCAGGAAACTTCGAAGACGGTGGTTACCTCTGTACGACCGGACATGTCAAAGACTGATCGGGAAATAAAATATTCGAGATATTGTCCATGTTCGAGGAAAACTTGTCGTTCAATATTTTCAATGTGCCGTTAACGGGATTTGGTTCCCTCGCTGATCTGACGGTTGTATTATCGAGCTCCTTAATGGCGTCCCGGAGAGGATGGTAATACGTCGGTGGGCTCAGTGTCTGCACGCCGACGTACTTAATTCCGGCTACTTATCACACACGTCACTTTCTGCATGTAAATACCTCTCATCATGTGTCGAATAGTTTCAAGCGGCGCTCGTCTCTGTGCCAGGACTCTTTGCCAAGCCCAGATTACTATTGACATACTCGTTCGTCTACTGATAATTGAGCTGGCCTTGCTCATCTGGAATGGCACTATGAATATGAAATCGACCGACTGATGCAATTACGCTTCAAATATCTGAAGAACGAGCAGGAACGACGACGAATCGTATCTGAGACACTTGGACGGTGGTCTATTTACTATTGAACTTGTTGATCATGTTCTGCTTGAAGCTTGCACCGATTGTCTATCATTGGTTAAACAACGTGTAATTAGTAGAATTTTTTGACGCACAGAGCGCCGCTTGAAACTTTTCAACACATGAGAGGTATTTACATGCAGAAAGCAACGTGTGCGATAAGAAGCTGGAATTGAGATTATGAATTTATATTGCCATTCCAGATGAGTGAAGCCAGCCTAATAATCAGTAGACGAAGGAGTATGTACGTCGATAGTCTTCTCGCTTATTGCGTGCGCTACTCTTTTCAACAATTTGTTACAATTGAGCGGAAACAATTTAACTCGACAGAGGGACAAACTTGCTCCAGGATTTTGCAACGTATTACGAAAAGGTGTATTTTTTTTAACATTTTCAATCAAGATTGTTTGTATTAATCATAAATATGTAAATATATTACATAAAGAAGCGAATAAATGTACAGAATACATAAATAAACACAGTGGTACATACAGCGGCTAGTTTTATTTCATTGACAATTGTAAGAAAACAATTTTGTTATTTTCAACAATTTAATATTTACAATAACAATTTGATATCAATTGAAAGAACACAGAAACACAGCGGTGCAGCGGCGAATATGACATTTCATCGATAATTATAAATAAACATTATTAAACTCGTTTTCGCGTACTTTATAATAACAATGTAGACTTCGTGCGAGTTAATATTAATCGTCGCGCAATTAATTATTACTTATTTCGTGATTCATTGATTAATTACTTGATTTTACGATTAATTGTTGCGTACAGTGCGCGCGATAACCTCAAAGTCACTCAAAGTGCATAACGTACATTTATCAAAGAGCTCCGGATTATTTTTCTTAGCCTAGTTTGGCAGGTTAACCTCGCCATCTGTTGAGGGGTTGTACCACTCTCTTCAAGGGCTCTTGGCCTTTAATTCGTCTTCTAAAGTAAGGGTTCACATCATCTATTCAATCTCTCGCAGTCCAGAATATGTTTGCAATGACCCCTGTGGGTCATGCCAGTAAGCCAGTTTCGAGATATCGAAGTCTAGTGATTTTCCGGCGAATACCATTCCGGCGAATATCGTCCCGGTGAATATCGGACCCTACCCAATGACCCTACCGTGTGGGTCATGCCAGTAAGCCAGTTTCGAGATATCAGATATCGAAGTCTAGTGATTTTCCGGCGAATACCATTCCGGCGAATATCGGACCCTACCCTTGCAACCCGTTGCGGACAAAGCAAGGGTGCTCATAAACTTTTAAAATAGGTCAAAACAACGGCAATAGCAACACCGAATTTTGTACATATTTTGGTTTCACTATTTTCCAACAGGTGGCGCGGCTATCTTTTTGGATGATAATTTCTATTTTTCCTTCCTACCTTACCGGTAAACAACGCCACCCCAAACCAGCCTGAGCGTTATTTTTTTACCACCGCCGGTTGCAGTAGGGAGCGTCGGAAGGTGATTTTCACCGAATTTCACGTTCCTTTAACCGTTGTTTCGCCGATTTTGAAAGTTGAAAAGCAACGCGTTGCTTCGGCCTAGCTCGGACCGTTGCAACTTCCGCTAGGGTAACCATAGAGGTATTATACATAGAGGAGGTGAGCCAGCTAGAAACGCGTTATAATGGTAGAAAGAGAAAGAGCATCGAAATAGTGGTCGCTTCCTTGTCTGATGACGCATGCGCAGTTAACGATTCGCCTCCGGTATTGTACTGACCCTTCTGCATTCGACTGTCAAAATTTTGTGGTTATGTATATTGTGTAGCTGTTTTTGTAAAATAATATCATTTTCGCAGCATTTTTTCACGAATTAATATGATAAGACTTATGTTAAAAAAGATAATTTCGATATTAATCTCTCAATTATTTTTCACATGAACTCACGACGATAAGTTGAATAAAATTTTCGAAAAATCAGTATAAATCTAAAATTTATTTATTTTATATACTATTTCAGACATGTATGACGTCACTATTAATAAATGTTCTTATATTGTATTAAGTGTATAACCGTTTTCAGTATTATTTGTAATAATGTCACTCAAATGCTGAAAATGATTATAATAAAAGGTAAAACAGCCAGTTAGTAGTCTGAAAATAATGTTTTTATTATTGTAATATAAACAAAAAATACAAAATCAAATAATACATACAATATAAGTTATTGGCCAGAAAATAATGTCAATTTATTATTTCGAATTCTTATTCTGTCAGGGATGTCTTTCAGAATATTACTTTCATGGCTCAATCTCGTATCGAAATATTTTTTTAAAATGAGCATAATTAGTTGATGTCGATGATCAAAAAGAGGTTCTTCTTCCATAATGTGGTTATCATTCTCGAAAATAGTGTGCGGTAGAATTTTAAGAGTCTCTGTGATGCATTTATGATAAATATCTTGTGTCATAATAATAGGTTTATTTCGTCGCAATATTTTTTCTGCGCTGGCGCAAATGAAATGAACATCTTGCGATGCAAAGTTTAGCCCGCCACGATTTTTAATAATTGTTAATTTACAATTTTGATCATATTTTTCGTGTAGCATGGAACGACATTGCCCACATTCAATTTTTTTGTTAATTGAAGATACTATGAAACCGGCAATGTGTTTAACTACTTGCTCACTGTACTCCGAGGCACACCAACTGTCATTTTTTGAATAATCATGTTCGAATGAAATATATGTTCCGGCCATTAAATCTTTTACTGGGGAAGTACTGACTTTTGGTGGTCGTGGGCTCTTTTTTCTCTTTTGCATCGTGCTGCTCACTTTATTTCCAACTTTTTTATCAGTATGCCTTTCCTTATCAATGTCATCCCCTGTATTAGAAAAATCAGTTCCCTCCGAAATAAGTAATGTTCCATCTTGCGGGGTGCAATTGGAGCCAGCAGATACAGATACATTCATATTATTTAACAATAATTTTTTATATGCCGAGTTATACTGGATAGCAGTCGGATTATTATTAAAGCCATTCATGCGTCTGATTAATGCAAAAAACATTTCAACATGGTCCTGAGATATTTTATAAGTCAAAACATATTCAGCAATATTATTTTCCAATAACTTGGCACATAGATTATATACATTTGTCAGACTAATGATAAAACCACAAAAACCAGTTTTTACGGCTCTGCACTGCATGACTGATTTGCGGACAAAATTACGTGCCGGTTTATTAGTATTTTTATTCATTGCCTGATTTTCTTTGTCCTCTGACAATCTTATCCCTGCAACTTTAACAACTTCATCCACTTCTAATTTAGTGATATAGTCTATATAGCCATTGATTTTTTTCTTCATTTCGGGTAAATACTCTTTGGCAATATCTCGTCGTCCCGGAGTTTTACAAAATTTATTTTTAATGTTCAGCATATCGAACATGTCATTGAACATTTGACAAAATTTGGCAGTTGCAGAAGCATTTTTAAATTCTTCATCTTTCAGTTCGAATTCAAGAAAATTCAATGCTGTTGAAACACTGGAGCTCAAAACTTGAGCAGCGAGAAATACTTTCATTTTTTCGTTCTTGAAATCGACATGTCGGTTTCGAATTTTACACGCGCAGTGCAACCCTTCATTTTTTTGCTTATTATTCAGTGCCACAATGAATTTCCAATTAATAGTTTCTTTTTTATCAGATGTGATAGGTCCCTTATACGCGAAATAATTCCTCACCAACTTTAACATATGGCAAGGGTCATAAAATATATAAACCGGTTCATTTGTATGTGGATGATCAATGTATGTATTTCTTTGGCGGTCAATGACTTAATTAAATAATGTGCCACAGGAACTTTAAAACCTCCATTGATATTTACCAGCATGAAAACTAAAGCTTTGCTAGCGGCCTGAAGTTGACCTTTGTCACCCGCGGAATCCAATTGACCACCTAGATCCAATAGGCCCTGCCATTTATGAGACTTTTTGTCCCAGTGTGTCCATTTTTTAATATTCATCTCATCAAAGGTAATATTGAACACAAGTTTTTTCCCTGCGCTGCATTGCTTCTTCACCATGTCAGATACATATGTAATGATTTCGTTTGAAATTCCTGGCTTATAATCTTTCGAGCATATCCAGTTATTCAGAGTTTCAACGCATGGCAAACATTTAAGAAATTCGCGCCTGACGAATTCATATGCGGCAGGTGAGTGAAAATGTAGTGTTCGTGCAAAATTTTTGAGGTGACTTGGGAAAGGTGCAGTGACTTTCTTCTGTCTTATGCGGTCAATCAATTGCTGCACATGCATTGGTAAATTCTGTTTCAAAAAAATAAATCAAAAGTAATGAAACACAAATAGTAACTAATTTTTATTGTCAATAATTGTATAATTGCATAATATTGTAAAATTGTATATAATTGTAATTGTACTGTATAATTGTATAATTGTACTGTATAATAGTATAATTGTATAATTGTACTGTATAATTGTATAATTGTATTCTTGTATTCTTGTATAATTGCATGATTGTAAAATTGTATTATTGTATAATATTGTATAATTGTAATTGTAGTAGTAATTGTATTGTATAATTGCCAATACAAAATACCAGGAAACCCATTGACTGGATTTGTTGGATGACTAACCAGAAACTTTGTGAATCTATACCCCAAAACACAGGACATTTTTTAGATTTTCCAAACAATTAGAAATAATGATATTTAACCTCTAAAATAACCTGCATTTAACTGATTCCCCCTCGTGAAGTTTTTATTTCTAACGAAGCGGGTGTCACGAGTAACGAAAGTCTGCTAAGTTCCAAATAAATCGTAAATAAAGAGAAATATAGGTTTCGAAGGATTAATTTACCTTAAAATAATCCGCGGCATCTGAAAACTGCTTTTCTTTCAGATTTTTCACGAGAGCGTTTATACTTGAAATTTTTTTCTCCTTTCGAAAATTTCTCGAAGTAGCCGCCATTGATTTTAATCTCTTATACCTGGTGTATCTCATGAAGCGTTGCCATGCGTCGTCAGAAACAAAATCATTCCGTGAGATATATTCTGTCGCAAATCCGGTGGTAAAGCGAACTTTCTTCTTTGGTCGCTCATCGACGACTGATCGTTTTCTGAAAATTTTATTATCAATGAGTGCGTTGAGTGATTAAGGTTCAGGCAGGATAGATTGTGACGACAATCTTATATCTGTCTAAAAATTGCATGCAGATACTAAATAATGGATATGTTTTCTTCATTGAAGTGAAATCTATCTATCTATCTACAGTGAAATTATCACAATAAATTTTGTACTGACCTTTTCATAGAATCATTAGCTGTTGCGGCGATTTTATCGTCACTGCAATGATAACTGCTCGTCGAGGCAAGAATATCGCCAGATTCTGATTCTGTACGCAATGACTCTGCTACCATATTTGCAGAAGGTGTTGTGTTTTGAGCTTCCGCCGACTGTGTTTGTCTTTTTGGGACCGCATTTGAAAGTAATCTTTTTTTTTCTGTGTTCAACTTCAACAGTGTCATGAAATGCAGATTCATCGAACTGTCAAGCCAGTTGCATCCAGCCATTCTTTCTTTAACTTCTCATCGTTTGGAAATCTGTTTTTATTAGAATTAATATATATCGAGATCAACAAATAGAAATAATATTACCGGTAGTTTGGAGAATTAACACACAATGTTTTTATCCACTTACTTGTGAAAGCTACGACCTTCGTTTAGAAAAGTCGATTCCTTTTTGCACAAAATGCACGCAATCACCATCTTTGCTTTTTATATTTCATTTTTGATAATATCGATAATGTACATAAATGAAAAATTTGCACGCGCGTAAACGAACCAAAACGAACTGAAGCGAAATAATAGGTTATTATAGGTTAGAACATTTCGTATTGCGTCGTCAACGGACGGCGCGCAGCATGTTGCCATTGCGCATGCGGCAAGACAAGGACAGTGCCACTATTTAGAGTTTCTGTCTCTCTTTACCGTGATACGCTTCCACTTACAGGCAGTCCTATGGCTCACCTCCTCTATGTATAATACCTCTATGAGGGTAACACGCTCAACGTACGAGACCGACTACGATCTCTACGGTTGGTCGAGCAGTGGCGCACTCTGAAATTGTTTTCTCGCACTGCACCGAGCGCCGCGCCGCTGCCCCGTGCCCCTTCGCGGAGACACCGTCGAAGCTCTCGATACGTATACCGACGACCGACCTCGACGATCAGCCCGATGGTGGTCCGTACCCGTACCACTACCACCGTACGTACCGCTACATCCCGCGTGTAGCGCGTACTCGCCCGCTTTTATATACGGCTAGATTTTTCGCAAGCGCTTCAGTCTCTGCCCGGCCGAGGCACGCGAATGTAACGTTCGATCGGAGTCAGACCTCGGACATGGAGTTACAGGGGTCGGGGGGAGGGGGGAGCCCGTACACGAGGTTCACGCAATTTTTTTCAATAACGAACAAACGAAATTAGCAACGTGGAACCGAAAGAAAAACAATGTTCTCGGCGTATATCTAAAAAAATTGCCACACGATGATTTCAACCGGATTTCGAAAGAAGGATAAAAAAATAGTGTCGTCGTGTACATAGTTCTACGAACGATCCATGATAAACATACGAGAGAGCGATACGGGAAAAGCGCGAAACCGCAAAATTATAAACATCGATGTATCCGTGATGATAAAAATAACGGAGAGCCTTGAGGAATTTGTCGTGAAAAAAAATGTATCGAAAGATACAAATTTTTCATCGGTCGTAATCAACAGCGTGCGAGTCGCGTATAATCGTGGCGTCAATTAGAACGCGAGAGTGACAGAGCTAGAGTGATGAAGAATCACGAAAGTGACGGAGGAAAAAAAAGAAAAATCTTGGGTCATAATTACGAATAACGAACGAGTGTAGTTCGAACGGAGCTAGCGGCGAGAATTCCGCGAGGTGCGTACTTCCGGATATAAAAATTTCAAGTAAGTAAGTATACATGGGCTCGCATCGTCGACGAAGAGGTATCCGTATTCCGTCCGTGTCATCGCCGTGCGCCGCACCCCGCGCGTTTCTCTCGTGCGCAAACGTCTCTGTATTCGCGTTTGTAAAAGTGTCGAACACACGTTGATATGATGCTCCGGTAATCCCACGATACCAACGCTATTCCGCATGGATAGTCGCGTAGATACAAGTTTGTCGCGCGAGGGCAACTTTTGGACCAATTCACCACGCGAGAAGAATAATTTTCGTTTAATTTCAAACAGATCGCTCGAGGGATTGATTTTTTTTCAATTTCAATTTCGAGTATTGAAGAAAAAAACTTGAAAATCATTGAAAGTCGACACTCGAAAATGTTATACGGATATCGAGTTAATTCTTCGTTACGCGGAGCTACCACCGCGTCGAACCAATTGGATTCGAAACGAAGAGCTCACTGGATCCAGAATTGCGCGTATTTGGAGACACGCGGTATCAAAAAAAAATTATGAAACGTGTCCATTGAAAATTTCCATATTATTATTATTATTATTATTATTATTATTGCACGTTCCATCGTTGAGCCTCGTTACCGGGGACACCGTAAAAGATTGAGACGATTATCGCGAACGAGTTACAGAAAGTTTGGCGAGCGATGGAAAAAGACGAGAAAATTATGGGAAACGTTTCAATTTGCATATTTTTTTTTTAGCTTCTGTCAAATTGCCGTAATCGCGAGTCCGTTTTTTTTTTCCATAATTCCGAAAGGCTCCGTCCATTTGTCACGAAGAAATTAGTTATACTACAGCGAACGATTCCCGAATGTCAAAGACTCATTTATCGCGACAAAGCGACTCACAGTTGCGTACTTTTGACATCGAAGATTGTAAAATTTACATCTCTCCGCAGTATATCTACTCACAATCGGAATTCGATACGCCAAATCTTACTCCCGTATCGAGGGTGCGGGTTAAAAAATGTCAGCGCAATGTCGCAGCAAAAATTCGACTCGAGTCACGGTAATATAATTTTCATTTTTTGCAATATTTCAATAATGATATGAAAATTTGAAGAAAAAAAGCTCGATCGAGCCCCGATACCGATCGTTTCGCGCGCATGGAATAAAAATTATTTCATCATACGGTTAACATTGACTCGAAAGAAAATCTGATCGATCGAGAAATTATTGTACACAAAAAAAACAATGTACACTACCAATTCGAATATAATATACAAGGTATACATACGGTAAGATGTCGGGGAGAGGATTTTAACGAGTCAAGGCGTTATTTTTTATCGAAAAATTTTGTTCGCGGTGATAACGCACGAATGTGATACGTGCGGTACTCGTACGAGGCGCGACAGAGATTGCCCTGGCAAGGATTATAGTTATACCGCGCGCTCGTTACGACCGTTGCGAGATACGCAACTGGCTACGCGATTCAAAGTGAATGGGTAACGCGTTCATTCACGAGAGATTTTCTTTCGAACGCGGTTCTCGAGGTGCGCGTCTCGCTCTCCGTCTCTCCGTATCCGCCGCTGTTTACGTGCCGCTGCCGCTGGTTCTCTCTCCCTCTCTCTCTCTCTCTCTCTCTCTCTGATTTACACAAGACACGCGGAGAGATACACGCGCATACGGATATCGTGAATCGTTGCCACCAGAACTTTTCCGTTTTTGCTACCTACACGCGCGCGGCACGGCCGCGACGATTGACTCGCGAGACTCGCTCGCCAAATTTCCGACATCCACGCGTATCAGGTATACGAGTATACAGAGCGATACCGTATACATCGTGCACGCGTGTGTACGAGTAGCGTGAAAAAATGAAAAAAAATGAATGGTGTACCAAAATGGGAGACGGGTACATTTCGAAAACTATCCGTGGTTCGGGCTTGTAAGGAGTATAAAAAAGTACACGCGAGTAAAAAGATACGCTTGTTTTTTTATCAATGTAGGGGAAGACGGGGCAAAACGGGCATTTAAGGAATTAAGCGGTTTTCATCGGAAGGCAGCACATGGTCTTTCAACTATTTTCGAGTCCCAAAACTGTGCCCGAATGAAATATTAACTCGACAAGATAAACGAAGAAACGAAGCCGAATGAGATCGTCCCTCGAATGGAATAAGACAAAAACCAAGGCAAATCTTCGGATCCACTTGCTCCAATTTTTTTTCATGTGGAAAATAGACCACGATGTCACTTTGATGTTGAACAAATCACCTTATTCTTGGCTTCGCCTCGGCCTTTATATCACACACGCCAGGAAATCCAACTTTCGGGCCAAGGATCGTAATATACTATTTTTGAATTTTATAATTTTTCAGTTTCGGAGCGTGCCCGTTTTGCCCCGGAATTCGAAATTTTTTGCGTGCCCGTTTTGCCCCGGGTGCCCCCGTTTTGCCCCGTGTTCCCCTATCTTACGGACGGTACGATCGAAGGATTAACAACATTCACTTTTCGTTCTTCGCGTTATTTACCGTTATCGTATAATCGATGCACCGAGATAGAGGTGCGCGCGCGAGTCCACGCGCGCACGACCAACAGCGTTGATCGAATGAAATTAAAAGGCATTCGCGTCGCGATTGTGCGATCTCTCACCGATCAAACGGGGAAAATGACGTTGGGAGAATTTTCATTCGAAACATGGTCTCCCGTTTCTATCAACACCCGAGAGACACGATGCAATCTCGTTTCTCCAATTGAGCCAAACGCGCGCCGCGGTGACGATGAGTATACTCTCTCTCTCTCTCTCTCTATCTTCACCCCCGATGTATACCTAAAAACGACTATCGTCGATGGTACGCGAAATTTTTCCACAAAATTAGACCGATTTGGTATTTTTTTCTCAGCAACGCGTCAACCTTTCGGTCCTTCGCGCACTGCACGCGGTGCGATAACGAATCTCTTCGATGCATCGTTCTTATCGCAGTTACTCGTTCTATTTTTCTTCTTCGTTCTATGAAAATTAATCTTTGCGTTATCGCGGGAACGTTGTCGTTGCTTCGTAAAACCTCGAAGACGCGTTACGCTGCAAAATTCACTAAATATTTGAACGATTCCCCCGGTTCCCAATTCGATTTGCCATGAGCGTTGGGAAGCGTTAAAAAAATATCGAACACCCCCTGAAGTGAGAACGAGAAAAAAAGCTCCGCAAATATCGGAGACGCGATTCCTGCGCATCCGAAACCGTGTCTCTGGTTTTACGAAAATTTGCGAGGTACTCGTGAGCAATGACGGAAAAAAAAACAATCCCAACGCATCGGACCCAGTTCAGCCTAGTTTTAATGGTCGATGCGGAAGACCCTGGCACGCACGCGCGGGTCTCTGTCTCCGATCTAACGAGCTTAAACTGTCCAGGTAGAAGGTCTCTCTCTCTCTCTCTCTCTCTCTCTCTCGCTCTCGCTCTCGCTCAACAGAACGTACAAGAGTTCGAGCGAGATTATGGAAAATAATTTGATCGAAAGATCCAAGCTCTCCTAGTTTCAAAGAGAGATTTTAATGCGTGTCTTGAAAAGTACGCGACGCATCGTCGATGTGTCCCTTATTCGAACAGGGTAAATGTCCCTGCGGCGATTCCCGATTACCGGCACTCGCGTCGATATTTCGATAAATTAAACGCGGACTCGAGAGAGAGAGAGAGAGAGATATCTCGAAATATCGATCGATCCGGTATCGAGGATTCACGATCCGCGCGTATGGCGCTGCTTTTAAAATTGAAAAATTCTGTCTCGCGCAGTCCGCTTGTTATTTTGGACAAATACATATGACACGACGGGTGATCCATGAAATATCTCATCGAAGCTATTCCGACCTGCGGGTTTTCATTATTTTCATGGCGCGAGCTCAGTTGGCTTTCTTTATTCGGAAAGATAGCTCGAAATTGGTCGACGCGAACCGTACGTACTGGCAAAAAAGTAGAAAATTATTGAAAATGAATCAACCGGAGTATATGATCGTATCGCGAGTTTTTATGCACGAACGAGACATTATTTTTCGAAAAACACACTGAAATTCGATATACAGCCTGCGGTTGATTAATCTTCAACGATTAATTTTTTTTCCACAGCGTTGATCCAATCGTGGCGCTCTATTGGATTTTACACTCGTAACTCGCGTGTACGATGAATCTTCGATCCGATCATGCGCGAGAAAAACCGATACGGCCAACGATCGTTCAAACTCACGAGATTATTGCGGAAAAAATATTTGTCCGTACGATTACGACTCGGCATTCAAAATAATACGTTTGTGACCTTTTTTTGCTTGAAAATATTAATAATCAATTACGTATCCGTAGTAAAAAAAAAACTCCATTCGTCGGCATCGAAAAATCGCCGTTCCTTCCCCATTGCCAAAATAATCAATGGAGATGAATGCCGAATTGCCCAAGGACATTTACGCCATTGATTTCCCGATTTAAAATCTAATGGGAATTTTCCAACGAGGACCGACTTCCTCGTTTGAAACGGAATGGAGATTCAATGGAGAAAATCTCCCTGGGCAATTCGCCATTCATCTCCATTGGTTTTTGTGGGCAATGGGGAACGAATGGCGCGATGATCGATTAAGATTTTTGATCAATCGGATCTTGCGCGAGGCACCCCTTTTTCGATGTAGGCATTTTATTTCGAGGCTACCCTTTCTCGGGGTAACGTTCTTTTCGGCAATCCTCGAAGAGAACATTAATAGTTTCCGGGTGAACGGAAATTTTCTACGAGAATCAAATAAATAAGTACAATTACATCGGCCGACGGATTTTTTCGGGACACCGACTTTCGCTATAATATTCCGTGCTCACACCCGTGCGGATAAGCATACTCTTCGGACAATCCGTATGTGAGTCGAGCGGTTGCCATCCTGCGACATCTCGCGCCAAGTCTCGGAACTAACGCGACGCGGTTCGTGGTGGTGATGATGATAATAAACCTCTACCTACGTTACGAACATATGACAGGCGCACGATCGCTCGTTCTCGCGGTATAAATGTGATAATGTAGATAATCATTTAATAATAATAATAATAATAATAACAACAACAACAATAATAATAATAATAATAATAATAATAAATAATAAATAATAAATAATAATAATTAAATAATGAATAATAATAATAATAATAACAATAATAATAAACGAGGCAATGCTCGTTAGTTTATTATCATTGTAATTACCATGATCAATTCGTTCATCAGCATTTGTCTTCCAATGAACACCATTGGGCAATGCTGATCGCTCGATTCATCCACATTTGCCGTCCAATGAACGTCGCATTGGGCAACACGGTGACTCTTCAATGGATATTCATTCACCGATCAATGGTCATTCCCATACGCCATTGACAAAGGCGGAATTCCCAACGGGTCCCCGTTCATTGTCCAATGGAGTCGTACGAGGACCATTGGTCGCCATTGGCGATTCAAAGGAGTTTTTCACTACGGGTAAACACACGATGCACGGGACGATGGTTTCTTCGCGTTCGATATATCGTACAATGTATCTCATCGTGTTCTCGATCACTCGCGTATTCACCTTTTTCAACGTTGCAATTATATACCTCGTACGATGAGAATGGTCGATTGATTTCAGAATAATCCACGCGCATTATGTCGGTTCTACTGGAAGCGAGGCCTTACAGGCCTTTCAAATCCTCCGAGGAGTACCTGATAGCGATGAAGGAGGATCTCGCCGAATGGTTGAACGCGCTCTATCCCGAGTTGAGGATGAGCCCCGACAATTTCATGGACAGGCTCGACACCGGCGTGGCACTTTGCAAAGTGAGTACCGCCTATACTTTTACTCGATGCTCGCTCGTTACGGGCATTGAAATACATACCCGATCTCGTTGATCCGTTTTAAACGGTCGATACGAAAGACGGATTCAAGCTGCGGTTCGGTAAATGAAAATGTGACGCTCGTCGCGCATAAAATTAACAATCGAGTCGCAGGTTCCGATGTCAAACCGGGCGACTACTACGGACTGAGAATTTCGTTATTCGGACGGATAAATTGCCGCGTATCAAATTGAACGAAAAAAAACTGAGCAAATTATCGATACGCGTATCGGATCGAACATTCGGACAAGAGAGTAACTCGTCATGTAACTCGAAAAAAATGGAAGCAGCGCGATGGTCGGTAGAGTGCTCGAATAATAAGTATGAAAAATGAAGAATGGACGGATGTGTCTCGATCGGCCGTGGAATCGAACGTTTCCCGCCTTTGCCGCGCAAGATCGCAGAAGGGTATCCGCGGTACGCGCGGGAAAGAGGAATATTCGGTCGATCGGTGTGTCTCGTGTTGATGAACGGAGAATAAAAAAAAAAAACAAAAAAAATTTATAAAATTAAAGAGCCCGTCTTGAACATCGATGACGAAGAGAACTGAAAATCACGTTGTTTTTTTTTTTTTTTTTTTTTTTTTTTTCGATCGCTCGGCAAATATTTGGGTCGGCGAGTTGAAATTCAGAGCAAAATGTTTTCCATCCGCAAGGACAGCTGTCCGCTGTGTCGTTCGAGAAGCCGCTGCGGGCACTCGAAGCGGTCACCTTGCTCGCGAGTCGCGCGCGGCTTGTACCACGGCCCCTTTCGCGAACAGCACAAATTCGTCATCGTCGTTGAGACAATTGTGCGAGACGAACAAAATACAGAACAAACGCGGCCAGTCGCGGCGTCGTCGATGAGGATCGATGGACCGTTATCGCGATAACGATGAAACGTCGCGCGCGTGATGCGAAATGATACAACGAAAATTGGATTAAAAGAAAAGGGTCACGTAGATTCGACGAAAGAATCGAGAGCAAAAATGAAGAAAATAATATACCGAGCGTCGGTCGCGCGAAGAAACGTTCGTAACGGAGGACAAAAAAAAATGTGCGCGTTGGAAAAAAAAACGCGAGGCTATCGCACCGCCGCCGCGTACCGTGTGTTGATTTGAGATTGTCCCGAGCATCGCGAAGAGGCGAGTCTCGTAACGGCCGGCGACGACTCGCTGACAACGAGAGAGGATACGAGCCGCTGTGTACGATACAGTCCAGCGGAAACTCGTCGAAACGATGCGTGACTAAAATCCGAAATAAGTATATTTTCAATACGCGTGTACGAGTGTACGACGCACGAATCCTTCGAACGAACGGGTATCGCGCGTTCGAAATAAAGGGACGATATCCGTGCAAGGAAGATGCGCATCCGCGCACCCCTTTCCACGCTCGAACGAGTATGAACGAATAAAAATGTTGATGGACACCGAGTATACACCGTTGATCCGCGAATATCCGCACGATGCGAAACGAGCGGACGACGCGGGAACAACGCGATGCGTTCGTTAATTTTGAAAAATCGCTCAAACCGCGAAGAACGAAATGGGAAAAAAAAAAAAAAAAAAACATCTCCAACGGACGGATGTGCGAATATACGGGAATAATTGATCGTACGGTACGGCAGTTTGAGCGCGAGGCCAATGGTGCGCGCGATGCAAGAGCGAGCGAGCGAGAGCCATCAAAGACTTTCACCGATCCGACGAGAGAGTATCGCCGTGCGTTGGCGAGAAATACGCGCATTACGCGCTGCAGTTGCGGCGGTATACGCGTGTACGCTCGAGGACTCGGAGGGTGAGGGGGCTCTCGATGCTGCTCCATGGACGCTGCTGTGGTGGTGCAACGTCCACGAGTGTACGAGAGTCGCGTGCTCTTTTTCACGGAGAGGGAGAATCCGTGCGCGCGCCCGTGCGTCACGCGTCCCTGAGAGTCATCGCGATCAAATCTGTACGAGAGAGGCGCGGTACACTACACTTTTTACGAGGGTTCGTTCGTGCAGCGACCGTAAATTGACTCAAAAAAGTTGAAAGTGTACATCGGTGGCCCAGGGTGGGTCGAATGGAATGACTATTTTTTTTTTCCTCTGCACAATGAAAAATGTATCGTGCGGCATCTAAAAAAATCACGTTTTTGTGGAACATTCGATGCTCCACGAAAAAACTCTCTCTCCTGTCCGATCGATGAAACCAACCGTTCGGACGCAACGGAGCTTTTTCGCGGAGCATCGAACGTTCTGCAAAAATGTACTTGAAAAACTCTCCCAACCTCAACGGTCAAGGTCCAATGAAATTCCGAAGGAAGAAAAAAAAAATTTTGCCACGTTTTCAAAATGGGAAATAAAAATTTGCGGTGAGGGACCTCTGGATTCGAATACGAAGGGCCGATACTCGCGGTGGGTTTTTTCGAGATGCCGAGAGACACACATTTTTCCTTGTATCGAGGGGAAAAAAAATTAGTCATTCCATTCGACCCGCCCTGATAATGTCCTTGATCGTGGCATCGGTGCGACTGTACGAGGCCTCAGCCGCGTGAGCACAGATTTTCGGGAATGGAACACGTGCCCGTCACTTTTGAATAATCACAAGAATATTCATTCACCCTCCGTTCAGCGTGCAAAAACGATCGATCGACCGACCGTTGGTATTTCTTGATTCTCGGTTATTCGTATACCGTCTTTGACGACAACCGCGTGTACACCGGTCTGTGCATGGGTCAAGAATGATGAAATATTATTGAAAAAAGTTTCAATTCCAATGTTTCCGGTTACGCGCGACTGTCGAATCTCCTCTGAAATTAAAGGGAGAAGGAGAGAGAGGGAGGGAGGGAGGGAGGGAGAGCGATAATTCATCGGGAGCAACGAGTCGCGAGAGAACAGCGAGTCACGCCGATCGCGAGGAACTCGATCCCCCTTTGTCATCGTCACAACGCGATACCATCTCTGTACCCTTTGGGTTTATTTCGATGTACATGCACGTGCGATGCGCGTCTTTCCCGTAGACCAATGTGTATCCAACACACACACACACACACACACACACACTTTACCAGATCGCTCGCACACTCCCGTATCCCGCCTCCGCGATCGGGACATCGATCGAGCGACCTAAATTCTCGCCGTCCCTCTCTTCGCCCCACACTTTTTTTGCACGATTAAATATTTCCTGTCCCGGGTAACGCGATCGTGCCGCGACACAACGATCGTCGAACGAAAAAAATCCTCTTTCGTTCCATCGTTGATGACTGGAAAAACCGGAAATTACGTCAATGTTGATTCGAAGGTTTAAAAAGAGCAACGCGCGGTTATCGACGCGTCTGAAAAATAAAATTGAGAGAAATTGAGAGAAACGGATTGATCACGCGACCCTATACAAAATATTGGCTCACGCAATCTTGCGGAAAAGTACAACGGGCATCGTCTCAATTTTTTTTTACAAATTGGCCGAATACGTCGCGCGTAAATTTGGAGAATATCGTACGAGATCGTCGATGGGTCCGTTCGGCGACGATTGTTCCAAAAAAATGCCACCGCGCTTCCCGAGAGATCATCGGCCACGAAAAAGGCTGGAGAAAAGTTTGAAAAAAAAAATAATAATAATAAAAGCGGGGAACGGTACGGGTACGATCGTGCAACGGTGCAACGGTGTGACGTTCGACGCTACGATCGACTCGGACTTTCGGAGACGACGAAACGCCCCCGTTGGAACGAATGTGTATCGGGCTTTCGACAAAGTGGCCGATGCGGCGATTGAAACGAGATACATCGATCTGTATCGGTATCGAAACGTTCGGCGAGGTGTCGATGTCCCCGACGGCCGATGCCCGGCGGGCGAGTTTCGCGTATCTCGGACGGGAGTCATCCGAGCCGTGGGGTTTGCTCTTTCTCCGCGTTCGTTCGCCCTTTCGACCAAATGTATTTTCACGAGGTAATTTTGGTAATTTTGGTAATTTTGGTGATTCGACAAAGATGTACAGTGGAAGTTTCAGTAAAATCGGTCAAATCGTTGCTCGGATGGGTAAATTAAGTTTCAGTTCGATCCAACGGATGTCTTTGTGCCGAATAAATTGTGCGATTGAAAATACGAATTGTCTTTTTGTTACGGCTAAATTTATCGAGTTGAAATATACCGGGAATCAACGAAATATTTCTGTACGGCAAATCGGTAACGTGTAAATTACGGTTAACCAAATCCATTTGTCGAATTAATTATAGTTTCATTGTTTCGAACAAATTAATATCGAATCGACTAAATTTTTTTTTAACCAAATGGATTTGGTTGTTTCGACTAAACTTTTTTCTCAGTGTACCGACTGATCGTAAAACGGTGTTTCGCAATTGCGAAAATCGACACGCGGTGTCGAATCCATCCGTCAAATTTCAAAAGTATCAAACCGCGGTTCAACGCATGTTTCACGCCCGTGAATCTCCCGTGTCCGACCCGCGAACGAACCAACCCACGGTCGACCCACCGACCCACGGTCTCACCCACCGATTTTTCACGCGGATGGATCTTGCGATACCCGAGTCGAACGCTATATGCAAATTCGCGAACGCGACCGGTACGGGTCGGATTCCCCTCCGTCGTTGAAACGGATACCGAGCGAGTTTCGTCCGTTTGTGGGCTCGCCGTGCGTGATTCTCGCGCCGAACCCCGCAGCGGTGACGAAAAAGCGCTCTCTCGGCAGCCCCGATGACGCGGACGCGTGTCCGAAACTTGACCGACGAGCGCCAAATATTCGCCCTTTCGCGTCGGCTCTTTGTCGCCTCTTTTTATCAGCAGCGGCGCACAGTGGCTCCCAGTTTGATACACGGATGATCGAACGCGCGTATCTTGCGTGGAATATTTATATCTATTCCATTTGAGGAATCGAACGAGTGCGCTCTCCGTCGGAATAACAACGGAATACGTAGTCGTAGTTCCGCCTAAATTTTATTAAATTTCCACCCCTCGGACGATTCTTTTCAAATTCGATATCGACCACCGTTGTCAACCGCCGAGTCGACGAGTCATCTCGGAATCGTCTCGGAACAGGGCCGATGCGATATCCGAACCCGCAGCTTTTGCCGGATCCTCGTTGAAAGAGAGAGGGCGAGAGGGATCGAGGAGAAATCAAGGCCAGAGACGAATCATCCTAATTTCTATACACATTCATCGATGCAAACACGAGTGTAACGTACTTGGGTGCGAACGGATTTAAAGGCACGCGCGTGTAGGTATATTATATTCGTCGAGGCAGAAATTTAACCGAGTGGCTCGTACAGCTACCGGCGTGTTTTGTGTTTCGCGTCGCGCGCGCGCACCCTGGCAAAGAGCTCCGTCTCTCGAGTTGTACACAACTCGCGTCTCTCGGAGAAAGTCAACGGCCCCCGTTTTTCTCTCTCTCTCTCTTCCCTCCGTGCAAGCCAATATAGTATGTCCACATGCACAAACTTGACACACCTATATATATATATATATACATATATATATATTCATCTCACGTTGGTTATTAAGTTGCACGTATCGCTACCCCTTCCCCATCCTGTCGTGTGTGGGTGGTATCGCCGTACCGTTGTTCGTGAGACAGATAGAGAGAGAGAGCGCGTTGTATCGTCGTGAGATTCTCTATAATATAATCTTAGAGCGAATCGAGCAAGAGCCGCGCCATTTTCTTTCGTTTCTTTCAAAAAGTTTCTCTTGCCTTTTTACGACGAATATCTCTATTTTTCAACATATTTCCATAATTTTTATTTCTCACGTCCTTTCTTTTTGCACGATTTTCACCCGGACGATTGTTTCGACGATGTAAATGGATGAACAAAAAAAAACACGTTTCCCTCCATGAGAAAACCGTTCGGTACAATTGTTTTGTTTCACGAGTGTCGCAACGGGTAAAATACGTGTGGTACCCGCCGTTCCCACGAACAGGCGCTATCTTCGTTAAAGAAAAGTTATTGAAATGCAGAATCGCGTTCTCACGTGGAAGACGGATATACAAATTCTACCCTTTCAATCGCGCGTCGTTTCTTTCATCGGTCTATACCGTACAACAATGGAACGATGTGACACAAAAAATACCATTCGTGCGTAGATCGATTCGTTAATTTTCGAATCCGATCGATGGTAGAAGGGGAATCGATATTGTCGATTCGGTGGCGCCGAATTGATTCGAATCGATCACTCTCGTTCCGTGGTATTTCGTTGATAAAAAAAAGTTGCTCTCTCCTTTCGCTGCGATCGATGATTTATAATCTTTGTCTCTACAAAAATTTCAAGATGCCCGATATTCCAGCTTTGATTTCCATACACCGGACTGTTCGACTCGAAAGGTCGAGTCGCTCGAATGGTCTCGTAAAAATATAATCATCCGATAAATCGCATGCCTAATGTCAAAAGGGCCTATATAAAAGTTATAGGCCCTTTTGGCTTTGCAAAACCAAAAGGGCCTATAATTTTTTTTTTTGCGCCAATCGTTTTGCCTACATTTTCTAAGCCTAAAGACAAAAAAAAAATTTCCAAAGCCAAAAGGGCCTATGTCTCAAATTTTGGCTTTAGGACATTGAACATTTAGTGATCTAAAGCCAAAAGGGCCTATAATTTTTTTTTTTACTTTCCGCTAAGCAAATTGAAATTTTTTTTTGGACAAAAATTTTTTTTTTTGGAAAAAAAATCTTTCTTTTGTGAATTTTTTTTTTTTTGAAATTTTTTTTTTTGAATTTTTTTTTTTTTTATTTGGAAAAAAAAAGTTTAAATCATTTGTTATTATTTATTTGTTTCAACAATTTGTTATTTTTTATTTGTTTAAAGAATTTGTTATTGTTTATTTGTTCAAACAATTTGTTCTTATTTTTTTAAACAATTTGTTATAGTTTATTTGTTTAAATAATTTGTTATTGTTTATTTTTGAACAATTTGTTATTGATTCGGATCCACGATTGTAACAATTCATGATATAATATCGTGAATTTATCATGAATTATCATGAATACCTGTATCAAAATAGATTTAAAAAAAAAAAAATTTCTATCGTCAGTGCTTCTGATAATTCTTGGTTTAAATATTTCTGTTCCGATCTGTCGACTCTCAGTGTATCATGCAAGGTAAAAATATGCTTTAATACAAAAAGTACTTGAAATTGGTACTTGATTTTTTAAGTACTTGTACTTTAAATACTTTAAATCTCAAGTACTCAAAGTAATAAGTACCTAGTACTTTAAGTACTTGAGATTTGAAGTACTTAAAGTAGAAGTACTTTAAGTTTCGTTTTAATCAATAACAAATTACTTTCGTTTTAATCAATAACAAATTGTTCAAACAAATAAACAATAACAAATTATTTAAACAAATAAACTATAACAAATTCTTTAAACAAATAAAAAATAACAAATTGTTGAAACAAATAAACAATAACAAATTACTTCAACTTTTTTTTTTGCAAAAAAAAAAATGAAAACAAGTCAAATAATTTAAACAAACGTTTAAACAAATTGCTTGAACAAATAAAAAATAACAAAATGTTGAAACAAATAAACAATAACAAATTATTTAAACTTTTTTTTTTCAAAAAAAAATGCTCTGGTATGCAATTTCTATTCAAAACTTTGAAAATTTTTGATTTTTTTTATAGGCCCTTTTGGCATGGACCCCTATCTTCTTGCTGTAATAGGCCCTTTTGGCATCAGGCACGCGAGATGTACAGTACCATGCGTTTGAAAGATACACGAGCGTTTTGATCGAATTTCGTTGCGCAACGTATCATCGTGTAGTTTCGTGGTACGTATATACTTGATCGAAACTTGACTTGTACAGGGTTCCGTCATTGATCTCACGCGAGGGTCTGTGTTCGATTCTCTCCGCGCACAGAGTTTTTCCAACATTTTTTGCCGTTTATCGCGGTCGAACGTTTCTCGGCTTCCGCCGTGCGACTCGGACGGCGCTCAATTTCAGCACCGGTTGCCAGAATTCTAGCAATTTACCGCCAGTTTGGAATTCTCGAACCGGTTGTTACGGAAGTGTAACAATGATTCTCAAACCGTAGCGATAAAAATGATGCGCGCGTGTTACATTTTCCACTACTCGTCTCGCACCACACGGAGAAACTAGAATTTGTGCTATGCGTATAGTGAAATCTAGATATATATACACGAAAATTCATGCTATATACACGTATAGTAAAAACCATATGAAAATATAGGACTCTCGCGCGCGCGCGCGCCTATGCTAGAACAGAGTTTCATACGTAATACGCATCGCGCGTTATTTTTACTATACAGCGTACATAGGACTCGGGCCTATGCGAGAATAGTTTAAAATGTAACGCACGCATAATTTTCACTATACGGTGTGAGAATCATTGTTACACTTCTGTGTAACGACCTGTCCGAGAATTCCGAACTGGCTGTAAATTGCTAGAATTCTGGCAACTGGTGCTGGAATTTGAGGCCCCATTTTTCTCCGTGAACGTGTCGCGCGACGTCCATGATCCATTTATTTCGACCGCCCCCCTTACCGCCGGAGCCGCATCGCCATCACCGAAAAACGGCATCAGAAGCAAAGTCGAACGCGCGCGCGCGATTACGAAACGTTCGATTGAAAAAATTCGTTGGACGGTCTCTCGTACTTTTTACTCGCTGACCTTGGGAAGAAATTGTCAAATACGCGTATACTTTTCGCTACGCGCGGGTATACGCGCGTCAACATTGGAAACTCTGTAACCATCTCCGTCATTTTGTAGCTCTGTATCATCGAGAGACGGCGATTGTCGGAGGTTTCGCGCGTGTATCTCGAACGAGTCGCGAGCATCGCGAAATTGAGAAAAATGATGATTCGTCATCGCGAAAAGGCGTCTACGAGGAAGCAAAAACTAAAGGACCGAAGTGTTTTTATCACCGGAAACTCTGTGCGGTGGCTAGGGAAAAAATTACAGTGCGCAAACGCCAGAGTGGAAACTGCAGTGCGGACAAGCACCGACGGTCGCGGACCGCGCGACTCGTTGAACAACGCGCGTCAGCCGCCTCTGCGCGAACGAAAAGATTTTTTACATTTCCCACGTGCGGTGTGGAGCCGGCGATGTTCGTGTACGAGGTATTTTAGCCCAAGTGTGTAAACCCGTGACCCTGACCCTCTCGGATTTATTTGAATTTTTTTTTTTTTTTTTTTTTTTCATACGATCGCATCGAGTCCAAAATACAGCCTCGTAATTTTTTTTACATTTTTCTCAAAAAATTCTCAAACAGCTCACCTCGAGCGGATACTGAATTATTTTCATACTCGAATTAATTTCGTTGATGATTTTCGAACAATGCGATACGAATTATAAACCTTAAAGTGAGAATAATTCTCATTCTAAGATTTATAATTCGCATTGGATTATTCGAAAATCATCAATGAAATTTATTTGAGTATGCGTAAGAAATTTTTGGAATTTTGAGAACGTTGATGGCTCGTTGAACACGGAGAAAAAAATCTGCCCACTACGGGTGCTAGCTTGAAATTCTTTATACGTTACAACGGTTCTTTGAGAATTTTCTTGAATTTTTAAAAAATGGCGCTTTCTTTTCAAAGAAAAAAATGTTTTTGAATTACAATACGAAAAACAGGGAAGAAAAAATCTGCCCACTACGGCTTGTGATGGCTTGAAATTTTTTATACATTACCACGGTTTTTTCATAATTTTTTTATATTTTGAAAAAAAAATTTTTTTCGAAACGAGAGACGAGGGTGTATTTTCGACTCGATGCGATCGTATGAAAAAAAAATCTGATAAATCCGAGAGGGTCAGGGTCACGGGTTTACACACTCGGGCTGAAATACCCCGTACGTACGTATCGTCCACAGAGGCGGCGTACACATCGATGACCCATATACGTGTGCGTGAGATAAATTTTAATGACACACCGCGATATCCGTGTACCGCGCGTCGCCGGAAAAAATATGCGAAACAACGAGCGCGTGTACGGAGGTGTGGATGCGCGAGTCCGCGTGGATATAGCCTCGGTGCGGTCGTTATAAAACGAGACTCGAGGTCGTCTTTACGATCTCGCGAACGATCGTTTGCAATTTGTTTCCGTCCGAGTGATTTACGGAAACGCGTAACTCGGCCCTCTCTCTCTCTCTCTCTCTCTCTCTCTCGTCGTGCATCCGTACGAATCTGATTCAGCGGGATACGATACGAGGAACCAACGAGTGCCAAAACTTTCGTCACTCTCGTTCGTCTCTCGCGCGTTCGAAACGCGTCCGACTCCGCGGTAAACGGTCTTTCGCCCTCGCTGCGATCGAGCGCGTATCCTTGAGTCGTTAGGATCGGCGGCCTCGTACCGTACCGTGGATCAGCGAGATATCGGTACGTTTGCCAGAGAGAGAGAGAGAGAGAGAGAGAGAGAATTTTAGAACCATATATAGAATTTATATATCCAATCGTGAGAATCGAAAAATAATAATCTTTCTTCAAACGAGCATCTCGATGGTACATCGTGTTGTACGAACGGCGACTGAAAATTTCAAGTTGCGGCTATCGGAAACACCACCCTGGAGTTGTCCGAAAATGGAAAAAATTTTGCTCGCTCGAAGGATGCTTCGAATTTTTCGAGAGACGTACCAGATATTTCGAACCACCGTGCGCCACAGCCGCTCTCGATCCGTTACTCGCGGTGTACCTCCCGGAAACCTCGAACGCATTTTTCTCGAAACAAATTTTTTCGTCTCAGACTCGCTTTTCTTCAACCCTGTACAATTTTACGATCGACGCGTCGTCGGATGACTCAAAAATTGGCGCATCGTCGAGTAAGGATTGAAAAAAAAAAAATAGAAAAATTTAGAAAAAAATTGAAAAAAATACACTTCTCTCGGTCGCCGGGAGACCAGATGCGACCCCTTGAACGCCCGCGAAAGAAAAGGCGCTCGCGGACTCTCGAGAGTTCGGCCATGCCCGCGATGGATGTGTCGAGCACTCCGCGCGTACGACCTTCCACGTCGGAAATGACGAATACCAGGCGCCTTCGAACGGTCGATTCTGTATAAGGGCAACGGCCCCTTCTACTCGTCGTAACAACTTTTACGCCGACATACGCGCGCGTTTGTCCTCGACTCGAAACTGCCAAAGACCCCGCGCGACACCTTGCACCGTATTATTTTGCATCATTGAATATATCCCGTATAATATTCCGGGAGAAAAAACGTCTGCGTACGGAATCGCACGCGGATGATTTAAAAAAAATATATATATCTTGCCCCGAGTAGAGCACAATCGTCTCATCGTGTCACGCGCGGTGGACGACGGACACTCCGCGACGGACCGAAGAAATTGTCATTCTCTCCGTGGTCCGATGAAACCGCGGATACTCGATTATACGCGGTTCTCGGTCGAACATGATCGCGAAACGTACACACGAGACGCGTAAGAGCGATGACGAGATAACGATCGAACGTAATTGGATCCATCTGCGGCTCACGGTTCTCGTACAGCTGTGCGACGATTGGTATATTTCGCGTTTTATTCGCTTCAAATTGGAATTTATGGATCGCGCTCGATTCGAATCTCGATGTTTACTCTCGTCTCTGTTTCGCTTCTCTTTGTATCGCGTATCGACACTACCGAGCGTGTCCGTCGATGATCCATCTTCGTTCATCCCGACCTGCAGCCTTTCATCATGGTCGTCTTCCGACTCCTCCGTAATTCGGCCATCAACGAACCTCGTTCGTGTCTCCGCGCGCAGCCTCGCGTCGTGTCACGGGCATCGTACACGGCGTCGCTCGATGTTCCACGAACCAAGGATACGACGATGCGTAATTTTCAACGCGTCTCTCACTTCCGTCGAGTCGATCGCTATATTTGCCATTGATCACGGCGAATCCCCTTAAATGGAAATTGTATTTCTCTCGTTTCTCTCTCCATCTCGATACCGTATCGCGTATACCGCGCGCGTGTGAGCGTCGAATGAGCGCAAGGTCATCGAGGATCGCGATGAGTATCCTCGAAGATGCTTTTTTTGGAAATTGGCCCTGAGGATTCCGGTCATGGGACGAGGGGGTGACTCTGCCTCGCGATACTTGATTTCACGCGAGAATTCACTCGGCGCTGTACATACGTGTATGGCCTATATATACGTATACGTGGCGCTTTTTCGAGTTATTTCTCTTCCGTTCCGGATATACGCGCGTGTTTGTATATACATTCTACATGTACAGTCTCAAGAAACGGTGACGGCTCGTGCGTGATCGAAAGCTCGTATATGGTCTTTCAAGGTGGAAACGACAAAGTTTACGATCTTGATTCCTTATTGAGACTCTTGTTATTTTCCTTGCAAAAGCATTATTAATTTCAAGGTCAATTTCGATTCGATATCGCAAAAAGTGCCACGATGAGTTGAAAAAAGAATTTCAATCGTGTATTATTTTGGGCATTCTTCATCGAGATTCGACGGTTCGAACAAAAATTTACTTCTTCACGGCGGCTGGGTCGCGACGCGATTGTTTCTCATAATTTTACGTCCAAATGCATCGAGTTTTAGGATTTTTTCTCATATTTCACTGCGATTCGTGTGTTTTTCAAACTGGTTTCCGGTCGAGACGTTTGCCTCCGATTGGTTTTTTTTCCAAACACAAAAGGTGTTTCGTAGTTTCGTCGAAAGCGCAAACACACTCGTCGACGATGCGCGCACGAAACTCGGTTCGTCGACCTCTTGGTTTCCGTCGTCGTCTCCCACGCTTGTACGCGTATAGGGAGTACACGTACGCGCGTGTACACATGGAAAATGCAGAACCGGAGAAGAAAATATAAAAATGAAAAAATGAAGAAGAGAAAGACACTCGTACCGGAGCGGAGAACCGAGAGAGAGAGCTTCGTGAAATATGTGTCCGGTGTGTCGACGTACTGGTATGGGTGTAGAAAAAAAAAATAGAACAGCAGCCTTCTCGCCCGATGTCCGGTCAACTCGGCATCCCATTTGGGACTCGGACAACGGGGATCGTGTACGTCCGTGGCCCGTGGTCGGAATATATATAGGTACGGCGAATTTCATTGTACATCGCGGCGCATCGTATATTATATCCATAGCTATGGTTTACGAATCGGAATTCTTCGGAGATGCTTCTGTATAGTTTGCCGATTCGGAGATTCCACAATTTCAAGCGGTTCTTCGAACGAGTAACGATTTGTTTGGTTCAAATAAATGTTTATAAAAATAGGATGATTCGGAATAGCTTGTAAAAATGCGTCGTGATAAATTCGATACATATTTTTCGATCGAATCACCCGTAATTATCCAGCGTGCCAATTTGAAAGATTTGCCGACCGTTTCTCCGCCGATTTCGTGTATTTCCCAAGCTGCGACGGAGCGAAATTTGGGAAAAGCTACTCGCTCGCACGGTGAAGGAATCGCCGCGATGTTTATAAATGACGAAAGAGAGTCGTGGGCAAAATTGAGAAACATTGTCGAAAAAAATATTTCTCGAGGATCTCGAGGAAGACGCGTCATCGAGAAAGATGTTGACCGAGACATCGGTCGATTCATCGATATTTGAGGAAAAAAAATAGTCAAATATAGTTGCGCGGAGAATATCGCGTTACAGCTGCCATAAGGGCGTATCGAAATTTTTTTTTTTTCAGGAATCGACGTAATTATGACCGAAACGTATAGAACCGATGAAAAAAAAATTTTCCCAATTTCCCAAACGGGATTTTGAAGCGTGAACGACTACGAAGAGAATAAGCTCTTGCTCAAGCCGCAATTCTATCTAGAAAATATTTTTGTTTTTCGGGCCTCATATCGATGTATTTTTGCCCCCCAAACACGAATCTATCAATAGTTTTTTCAAAAAATCAAAATTTTCATTAATTTCGATAAAAAACTGTTTTGCTCAATTTTGGGCCTATTTTAAAAAACCTGAAAATAGCGAAATTTCAAGTGCTCATAACTTCACTTTGGTTCAACCGATTTCAAAATTTGTTTTTCGTACGCAAAGCTTGTGACCAAACTTAGAGAATGCCGTTAAGTTCATCCCGATAACTAATTTTTTGTAGAAATGAGAGCAGTTTGAAAATCGCCGAAAAAAATGGAAAGGGGTATACCTTAAAAAATTTACAAAAATCTATTGTTGAACTTTAAAAATCTGCAAAAAATCGAAAAATGATCGTAATGGGATGAACCAAACGGGATTTTGAAGCGTGAACGATTACGAAGAGAATGAGCTCATGCTCAAGCCGCAATTCTATCTAAAAAATAAATTGCAGCCATTTTAGTGAACCGATTGAATTTTGGCCAAAATGCAAAAAAAAAAAAAAATTATTTTTGTTTTTCGGGCCTCATATCGATGTATTTTTGCCCCCTAAACACGAATCTATCAATAGTTTTTTCAAAAAATCAAAATTTTCATTAATTTCGATAAAAAAACTGTTTTGCTCAATTTTGGGCCTATTTTAAAAAACCTGAAAATAGCGAAATTTCAAGTGCTCATAACTTCACTTTGGTTCAACCGATTTCAAAATTTGTTTTTCGTACGCAAAGCTTGTGACCAAACTTAGAGAATGCCGTTAAGTTCATCCCGATAACTAATTTTTTGTAGAAATGAGAGCAGTTTGAAAATCGCCGAAAAAAATGGAAAGGGGTATACCTTAAAAAATTTACAAAAATCTATTGTTGAACTTTAAAAATCTGCAAAAAATCGAAAAATGATCGTAATGGGATGAACCAAACGGGATTTTGAAGCGTGAACGATTACGAAGAGAATGAGCTCATGCTCAAGCCGCAATTCTATCTAAAAAATAAATTGCAGCCATTTTAGTGAACCGATTGAATTTTGGCCAAAATGAAAAAAAAAAAAAAAATTATTTTTGTTTTTCGGGCCTCATATCGATGTATTTTTGCCCCCTAAACACGAATCTATCAATAGTTTTTTCAAAAAATCAAAATTTTCATTAATTTCGATAAAAAACTGTTTTGCTCAATTTTGGGCCTATTTTAAAAAACCTGAAAATAGCGAAATTTCAAGTGCTCATAACTTCACTTTGGTTCAACCGATTTCAAAATTTGTTTTTCGTACGCAAAGCTTGTGACCAAACTTAGAGAATGCCGTTAAGTTCATCCCGATAACTAATTTTTTGTAGAAATGAGAGCAGTTTGAAAATCGCCGAAAAAAATGGAAAGGGGTATACCTTAAAAAATTTACAAAAATCTATCGTTGAACTTTAAAAATCTGCAAAAAATCGAAAAATGATCGTAATGGGATGAACCAAACGGGATTTTGAAGCGTGAACGATTACGAAGAGAATGAGCTCATGCTCAAGCCGCAATTCTATCTAAAAAATAAATTGCAGCCATTTTAGTGAACCGATTGAATTTTGGCCAAAATGAAAAAAAAAAAAAAAATTATTTTTGTTTTTCGGGCCTCATATCGATGTATTTTTGCCCCCTAAACACGAATCTATCAATAGTTTTTTCAAAAAATCAAAATTTTCATTAATTTCGATAAAAAACTGTTTTGCTCAATTTTGGGCCTATTTTAAAAAACCTGAAAATAGCGAAATTTCAAGTGCTCATAACTTCACTTTGGTTCAACCGATTTCAAAATTTGTTTTTCGTACGCAAAGCTTGTGACCAAACTTAGAGAATGCCGTTAAGTTCATCCCGATAACTAATTTTTTGTAGAAATGAGAGCAGTTTGAAAATCGCCGAAAAAAATGGAAAGGGGTATACCTTAAAAAATTTACAAAAATCTATTGTTGAACTTTAAAAATCTGCAAAAAATCGAAAAATGATCGTAATGGGATGAACCAAACGGGATTTTGAAGCGTGAACGATTACGAAGAGAATGAGCTCATGCTCAAGCCGCAATTCTATCTAAAAAATAAATTGCAGCCATTTTAGTGAACCGATTGAATTTTGGCCAAAATGCAAAAAAAAAAAAAAATTATTTTTGTTTTTCGGGCCTCATATCGATGTATTTTTGCCCCCTAAACACGAATCTATCAATAGTTTTTTCAAAAAATCAAAATTTTCATTAATTTCGATAAAAAAACTGTTTTGCTCAATTTTGGGCCTATTTTAAAAAACCTGAAAATAGCGAAATTTCAAGTGCTCATAACTTCACTTTGGTTCAACCGATTTCAAAATTTGTTTTTCGTACGCAAAGCTTGTGACCAAACTTAGAGAATGCCGTTAAGTTCATCCCGATAACTAATTTTTTGTAGAAATGAGAGCAGTTTGAAAATCGCCGAAAAAAATGGAAAGGGGTATACCTTAAAAAATTTACAAAAATCTATTGTTGAACTTTAAAAATCTGCAAAAAATCGAAAAATGATCGTAATGGGATGAACCAAACGGGATTTTGAAGCGTGAACGATTACGAAGAGAATGAGCTCATGCTCAAGCCGCAATTCTATCTAAAAAATAAATTGCAGCCATTTTAGTGAACCGATTGAATTTTGGCCAAAATGAAAAAAAAAAAAAAAATTATTTTTGTTTTTCGGGCCTCATATCGATGTATTTTTGCCCCCTAAACACGAATCTATCAATAGTTTTTTCAAAAAATCAAAATTTTCATTAATTTCGATAAAAAACTGTTTTGCTCAATTTTGGGCCTATTTTAAAAAACCTGAAAATAGCGAAATTTCAAGTGCTCATAACTTCACTTTGGTTCAACCGATTTCAAAATTTGTTTTTCGTACGCAAAGCTTGTGACCAAACTTAGAGAATGCCGTTAAGTTCATCCCGATAACTAATTTTTTGTAGAAATGAGAGCAGTTTGAAAATCGCCGAAAAAAATGGAAAGGGGTATACCTTAAAAAATTTACAAAAATCTATCGTTGAACTTTAAAAATCTGCAAAAAATCGAAAAATGATCGTAATGGGATGAACCAAACGGGATTTTGAAGCGTGAACGATTACGAAGAGAATGAGCTCATGCTCAAGCCGCAATTCTATCTAAAAAATAAATTGCAGCCATTTTAGTGAACCGATTGAATTTTGGCCAAAATGAAAAAAAAAAAAAAAATTATTTTTGTTTTTCGGGCCTCATATCGATGTATTTTTGCCCCCTAAACACGAATCTATCAATAGTTTTTTCAAAAAATCAAAATTTTCATTAATTTCGATAAAAAACTGTTTTGCTCAATTTTGGGCCTATTTTAAAAAACCTGAAAATAGCGAAATTTCAAGTGCTCATAACTTCACTTTGGTTCAACCGATTTCAAAATTTGTTTTTCGTACGCAAAGCTTGTGACCAAACTTAGAGAATGCCGTTAAGTTCATCCCGATAACTAATTTTTTGTAGAAATGAGAGCAGTTTGAAAATCGCCGAAAAAAATGGAAAGGGGTATACCTTAAAAAATTTACAAAAATCTATTGTTGAACTTTAAAAATCTGCAAAAAATCGAAAAATGATCGTAATGGGATGAACCAAACGGGATTTTGAAGCGTGAACGATTACGAAGAGAATGAGCTCATGCTCAAGCCGCAATTCTATCTAAAAAATAAATTGCAGCCATTTTAGTGAACCGATTGAATTTTGGCCAAAATGCAAAAAAAAAAAAAAATTATTTTTGTTTTTCGGGCCTCATATCGATGTATTTTTGCCCCCTAAACACGAATCTATCAATAGTTTTTTCAAAAAATCAAAATTTTCATTAATTTCGATAAAAAAACTGTTTTGCTCAATTTTGGGCCTATTTTAAAAAACCTGAAAATAGCGAAATTTCAAGTGCTCATAACTTCACTTTGGTTCAACCGATTTCAAAATTTGTTTTTCGTACGCAAAGCTTGTGACCAAACTTAGAGAATGCCGTTAAGTTCATCCCGATAACTAATTTTTTGTAGAAATGAGAGCAGTTTGAAAATCGCCGAAAAAAATGGAAAGGGGTATACCTTAAAAAATTTACAAAAATCTATTGTTGAACTTTAAAAATCTGCAAAAAATCGAAAAATGATCGTAATGGGATGAACCAAACGGGATTTTGAAGCGTGAACGATTACGAAGAGAATGAGCTCATGCTCAAGCCGCAATTCTATCTAAAAAATAAATTGCAGCCATTTTAGTGAACCGATTGAATTTTGGCCAAAATGAAAAAAAAAAAAAAAATTATTTTTGTTTTTCGGGCCTCATATCGATGTATTTTTGCCCCCTAAACACGAATCTATCAATAGTTTTTTCAAAAAATCAAAATTTTCATTAATTTCGATAAAAAACTGTTTTGCTCAATTTTGGGCCTATTTTAAAAAACCTGAAAATAGCGAAATTTCAAGTGCTCATAACTTCACTTTGGTTCAACCGATTTCAAAATTTGTTTTTCGTACGCAAAGCTTGTGACCAAACTTAGAGAATGCCGTTAAGTTCATCCCGATAACTAATTTTTTGTAGAAATGAGAGCAGTTTGAAAATCGCCGAAAAAAATGGAAAGGGGTATACCTTAAAAAATTTACAAAAATCTATCGTTGAACTTTAAAAATCTGCAAAAAATCGAAAAATGATCGTAATGGGATGAACCAAACGGGATTTTGAAGCGTGAACGATTACGAAGAGAATGAGCTCATGCTCAAGCCGCAATTCTATCTAAAAAATAAATTGCAGCCATTTTAGTGAACCGATTGAATTTTGGCCAAAATGAAAAAAAAAAAAAAAATTATTTTTGTTTTTCGGGCCTCATATCGATGTATTTTTGCCCCCTAAACACGAATCTATCAATAGTTTTTTCAAAAAATCAAAATTTTCATTAATTTCGATAAAAAACTGTTTTGCTCAATTTTGGGCCTATTTTAAAAAACCTGAAAATAGCGAAATTTCAAGTGCTCATAACTTCACTTTGGTTCAACCGATTTCAAAATTTGTTTTTCGTACGCAAAGCTTGTGACCAAACTTAGAGAATGCCGTTAAGTTCATCCCGATAACTAATTTTTTGTAGAAATGAGAGCAGTTTGAAAATCGCCGAAAAAAATGGAAAGGGGTATACCTTAAAAAATTTACAAAAATCTATTGTTGAACTTTAAAAATCTGCAAAAAATCGAAAAATGATCGTAATGGGATGAACCAAACGGGATTTTGAAGCGTGAACGATTACGAAGAGAATGAGCTCATGCTCAAGCCGCAATTCTATCTAAAAAATAAATTGCAGCCATTTTAGTGAACCGATTGAATTTTGGCCAAAATGAAAAAAAAAAAAAAAATTATTTTTGTTTTTCGGGCCTCATATCGATGTATTTTTGCCCCCTAAACACGAATCTATCAATAGTTTTTTCAAAAAATCAAAATTTTCATTAATTTCGATAAAAAACTGTTTTGCTCAATTTTGGGCCTATTTTAAAAAACCTGAAAATAGCGAAATTTCAAGTGCTCATAACTTCACTTTGGTTCAACCGATTTCAAAATTTGTTTTTCGTACGCAAAGCTTGTGACCAAACTTAGAGAATGCCGTTAAGTTCATCCCGATAACTAATTTTTTGTAGAAATGAGAGCAGTTTGAAAATCGCCGAAAAAAATGGAAAGGGGTATACCTTAAAAAGTTTACAAAAATCTATTGTTGAACTTTAAAAATCTGCAAAAAATCGAAAAATGATCGTAATGGGATGAACCAAACGGGATTTTGAAGCGTGAACGATTACGAAGAGAATGAGCTCATGCTCAAGCCGCAATTCTATCTAAAAAATAAATTGCAGCCATTTTAGTGAACCGATTGAATTTTGGCCAAAATGAAAAAAAAAAAAAAAAATTATTTTTGTTTTTCGGGCCTCATATCGATGTATTTTTGCCCCCTAAACACGAATCTATCAATAGTTTTTTCAAAAAATCAAAATTTTCATTAATTTCGATAAAAAACTGTTTTGCTCAATTTTGGGCCTATTTTAAAAAACCTGAAAATAGCGAAATTTCAAGTGCTCATAACTTCACTTTGGTTCAACCGATTTCAAAATTTGTTTTTCGTACGCAAAGCTTGTGACCAAACTTAGAGAATGCCGTTAAGTTCATCCCGATAATTAATTTTTTGTAGAAATGAGAGCAGTTTGAAAATCGCCGAAAAAAATGGAAAGGGGTATACCTTAAAAAATTTACAAAAATCTATTGTTGAACTTTAAAAATCTGCAAAAAATCGAAAAATGATCGTAATGGGATGAACCAAACGGGATTTTGAAGCGTGAACGATTACGAAGAGAATGAGCTCATGCTCAAGCCGCAATTCTATCTAAAAAATAAATTGCAGCCATTTTAGTGAACCGATTGAATTTTGGCCAAAATGCAAAAAAAAAAAAAAATTATTTTTGTTTTTCGGGCCTCATATCGATGTATTTTTGCCCCCTAAACACGAATCTATCAATAGTTTTTTCAAAAAATCAAAATTTTCATTAATTTCGATAAAAAACTGTTTTGCTCAATTTTGGGCCTATTTTAAAAAACCTGAAAATAGCGAAATTTCAAGTGCTCATAACTTCACTTTGGTTCAACCGATTTCAAAATTTGTTTTTCGTACGCAAAGCTTGTGACCAAACTTAGAGAATGCCGTTAAGTTCATCCCGATAACTAATTTTTTGTAGAAATGAGAGCAGTTTGAAAATCGCCGAAAAAAATGGAAAGGGGTATACCTTAAAAAATTTACAAAAATCTATTGTTGAACTTTAAAAATCTGCAAAAAATCGAAAAATGATCGTAATGGGATGAACCAAACGGGATTTTGAAGCGTGAACGATTACGAAGAGAATGAGCTCATGCTCAAGCCGCAATTCTATCTAAAAAATAAATTGCAGCCATTTTAGTGAACCGATTGAATTTTGGCCAAAATGCAAAAAAAAAAAAAAATTATTTTTGTTTTTCGGGCCTCACATCGATGTATTTTTGCCCCCTAAACACGAATCTATCAATAGTTTTTTCAAAAAATCAAAATTTTCATTAATTTCGATAAAAAACTGTTTTGCTCAATTTTGGGCCTATTTTATAGATTCCTGAAAAAAAAAATCGATACGCCCTTATGGCAGCCCTACCTTTGGCTGGCATACGCCCTTATGGCAGCTGTAACGCGATATGAACGAATCGCCTGGAACGAAACTCCGCTCATATATATATGGGGCATTCCAAGTGAAAACGTGGGGTCATTTCCCTCGGGTCATCGGTTCCTCGCGTAACTTTTTTTTCGCATTGATTCCGCTTCAAAAACAGCCTAATTTTTTCAAAGATTTTTCTGGCCACTCCTTCGGGTGGCGCGACCATCATTTTTGTGTAAAAAAGGGATAACTGAAAAAACACCATTTTTAAAATTCTGCAATTTTTTCCACAGATTCTGGGTTAAAAAAAAAGTAATATCCATCATGATTGGAAAGTGGGCCGCGGTTGCCTCATATTTTTGTTTTATAATTTTCTTTTTTTCAGTTTCTCGAATGAAATGAAAAAAATTCATTCCCAGGACCCCTTGCACGAGTAAAAAAATAAAATAAAAATAAAACGTATCTTGGAAAATTTTGATATTTTGCATATTTTTCAAAATAAACGACAAAAATCTTTTTTCTCTTCAATAAAATATTTTTCTCATTTATTTTAGAAAATATGCAAACTATCAAATTTTTTGCAGATACGTTTTGTTTTTATTTCATTTTTTTTCTCATGCAAGGGATATTGGGAATCATTTTTTTATTTTATTCTAGAAAATGGAAAAAAAATATGAGGCCGTCGCATCCCACTTTCCAATCATGATGGATATTATTCATTCATGACCCAGAATCTGTGGAAAAAATTGCAGAATTTTGGTTTTTTTTTCAGTTATCCCTATTTTACACAAAAATGATCGTCGCGCCACCCGAAGGAGTGGCCAGAAAAATCTTTTAAAAAATTAGACTGTTTTTGAAGCGGAATCAATGCGAAAAAAAAGCTATACAAGGATCCGATGACCCGAGGGGAATGACCCTACGTTTTCACTTGGAATGCCCCATATATATATATATATATATATGGGAATACGGGACATCATGCACACGTGTTTTTCCTTTGACTCTCGTCTCGTCTGGCTTATGAATGGCCATAGAGACGACGTCGTATATACACATAGACGCGCGTGATACGAGAGCAACGCTCGTGATCCGTATTCCAGTTTCTATAACCCTCCGTTTGTATTCTAAAAATATGACTCCGGTCCCAATGCCCGTTTATGCCGCATCGGGGTTGTCTAGAAAAAATATTCCAAAACCCAAAAATAGCTATAACCTCACGGACGAGGGACGCGCCGCTGCAGCTAGGGGAGCTGTATACAGCGGTCTGGTACAGAGGTGGCAACCGACGCTCCCGCGCGCCCTCGGAGTCATCGACCGAATCTTGTTTTTTTATTTTAAACCGTCAATTACGACGAACAACGCGAGCTCTCTCGTTATGACCGCGGTATACGTCATAATTTTTGGCTCGCGTCGATAATCACGATCGCGAGTATACCGCGGTATCGGTATCGGTACGATAGCCGTGTAGCGCAACGATCGACGAGAGACAGCATTTCAGAGACCTTATTTCGGTAAAATCATCTCCTCCGTTTGCTCGTCTCACTCGTCACGTATCGGGAATACGGTTGTCGCGTCGTTCAATAAAGCGTTGAATAAAAAAAAGCTGTCGGAACGACGCGGCATTGGTCGCAAATAATAATATTTTGTTCGTTGATTCTTTATTTTTTCTATAACCGAACAAACGGAATTACGAAAGGATCGATCGGTCACCATCGCGGAAATAAAATTATACTTGAATTTTCATCCAAGTACATTACGAAAATAACGGTGTACGAATCATGAATGAGTCGACGATCGGATACCCGGCGATTCTCCGCCGAAGTTCACGTACGAGACCGGTGTACTCAAAAGCAGCGTCGTTGTACGTGATATATGTCACGAGGGTTTCTTCGCACGCACGCACGCACGCACGCACGCACGCAACCACGCACAGAGAGCCTCTCGCAATTTTTCAAAAATTGAATCGAATCACCGAAATGACGGTAACTCATCTTCCGGAATAATATTTCGACTTTAATTTCTCTTCGTGTTTTTTGAAGCTCGAAAATGTCGCTCGGTTCGTCCGGTTCCGATCATTTTTAAATTTTTGCAAATTTTTCATTCTTCTTTCATTTTTTTGCGCGGCGATTTTCAAACTGCTCTTGTTTCTACGAAAAACGAGTTATCGGGACGAATGAAACGTCATTCTCCAAGTTTAGGCAGGACGCTTGCGTATGGAAAAATAAATGTTGAAATCGCGGTCGAACCGGAGTCGAGTCACGAGCTTTTGAAATTTCGTTATTTTTTGAGATATTGAAATTGGGGCCAAAAATTATGAGATAAAATTGCGTTACCGCATCTACCAGGATTGGATCGAATCATCGATCGTTGCCGAAATAATCAAGATCAAATTTCGTTTCGTACAACGATTCGTACGTTTCTATCGTAGAAAAACCGAAGAAAGGGTCAAATGAAAACGACAAAAAGTAGGTTATCGTGTGAAACATTCTCAGCTTTGTACAAAAAACAATTGCGGATCTTGCGGATCTTTTTTTTAGGATACAATGGAACGAATGATACTCGTATCCAAAAACGTTTTCTCCAAAGTAGAAACGTTTTTTTATTTTCAAAAACGAAAACTAATTTTTCATCAAACATCCGTGCTCCTTTTAACTTTCGGTCGCACATTTTAATTTTTCTCTCTCCGGCATCGGCGCACTTTGAAAAAATTGCAACGATCATTGCGACAGAACCGGAGAAAGATGAATCAAATGTGATTCTCGCAACTATTATCCGGAACATTCCGTTGGCCTCGTACGATATCCAAGTGGCTTGTAAATTGTTCGGGCATAACCGAGCAGCGAAAATGACAAATTAATCGCTTCGGTTATTCGAACCTTACATTTTCCTTCGGAACACGCGTGAATGAAACGAGGAACGATTCGCTCGTGAATTATGAAAATACAAAAGAATCGAGTGGAAATTATTTTGCAAACCGTCGAACGAACGACGAGTTTCCGTTTTCTTTTCCTCACGATCGGAATTTCAAACGCACAGTGATTCACAGCGGAGCACCCGCTTCGATATTTACACCACGCATGATTCTCAATGATACGCCGGTCGCATCAGGTTGAAAAAGCGTCTTTCGCGCGTTCATCACGACGACCGCGTCTCTCGTATGTATCATCTCGCTGATGGCAGTTTCGAGATACGATGCTTTTTTTGCGCTATTCTCCTCTCGCTCTTTTCCGAGTGACGCAAATTATTTAAATGACCGTTTGTACAGTGGCGTTGTACGAGACACAGGGGGCATTTCGATCAAGCCGATCAGCGAGGCGTTTTGTCGAGGAAATACGCAATGATACCCAACAAGGGTATCCGCCGTATCCACATCCGCCGTCGCCGCCGCCGACACCGCCGCCGTTGGCCCATATGGAAATTGGTCAATCAGTTTGGTCAATTGGGAATAATTTATTTGGAAAATATGTCTAATATTTGTATGCGAAACAAGTGTCCGCGTCCATCCGTGCGTTCGTGTCCGTGCCCGATCCAAGTGCCGCCGAGGATCAATTTTTTATACGTAATTTGAAAATGTGCCGAGCATTCGACCGCGCCTGTGGTTATATATACTATGTACGTTTGAAATTCCAATTCCAACGCGGATGTTCGTACTTAACCGCTGGTTTTGTTTTTTGCGAAAGTGGCAAGAATGCGCTGGCTCGATTTTTCGAAACTTTGAGTCGCAAAATTGTGGCGAATGCTCCGTGTCAAAAAAATGTGTACAAGTATATCGCGCGTGGCACAATGCGACGGTGATTCCGTGCTCGTTCCACGCCTCGCTCCGCACTGTCTTCGATCACGATCCACTTTGTCGCACCATTCAAGGTTGTTGAGATCCAAATTGCAAATGATGAGAAAATTCTGAAAATTTCGTATGTTTTTCGATCGAGTATTCGAGAGGTCTTGTAAAAATGTCACGACGATTTGGAAGCTCGTTATCCAATAATTAAGATCAACGAATTAAATTGAATTAAACGTAGTCTCATGGAAACTGACGTAACTTTGCGAAAAGTTTTTTTTTTTTTTTTTTTGACCTCTCAATTTTTCAATACCCACGATACAATGAAAGCAACGGAAAGAAAACGAAGTTTATCGATGAATATTTTTTTTATTTCTTTGAAAAACCTGTTTTCAACGAAACGTTAATTTCTCAATAACGAGCTTCCTAATCGTCGTGAAATTTTAACACGACCTCTCGAATACTCGATCGAAGAACATACCATATTTTCCGAATTTTCTCAACTATTTGCAATTTGGATCTCAACGACCTTAAACGGTGCGACACGAAGTATTCGGGAGGTCGTGTAAGAATTTCACTACGATCGAGAAGCTATTTATTGAACAATTTGCATTCAAAAGTTTCATAGCTTCGGAACAACCTCAAATTCTTTCACAAGCGGTAGGCAAAAAATTCTCCAAAAACACACAGTGTACTGCATGCGCGTACGATAATTTCTCGCACCAGAATTATCACGTCGGGGATTCATCGAGGAGTAAACGAAAAATGAGAATGACAAATAGGATGATTCACGGCGGCTGCTTTCCAATCGGCTTTTGGAGTCTTTGATAAGATTATTCGAACGTCCGCTCCTCGCTCAACGTCGATGGAAGGGGAACGCGGGGTCGTGCGCGGTGTACGCCGCGATGCTCCGACTCACCGGATGTTGCGGAAAGATTTTTCTCAAATGGATCACGTTCCAAAAGACCGAGAGAAAAAATGGAAGGGAGAAAAGAGAGAGAGAGGGAACGAGAACCCTCCGTTGATCTTTTTTGCCAGAGTTTGTCCATGATGCACGCGTGGGTTGGACTTTATCCGTAAGATTATAACAGAGGCTCGTTGACACTCTCGGAAATACGTCGAGCCATCTGGCCACCCGGATATCTTCGACCGTTTCACTTTCCAGTTTTTTTTTTTTTTAAATCAACCTCCGAGGGTTCGAAACGATTCAGGGCCCGACACGCGGCGGTATCGAAGATCGTTGAATCGCCAAAATTGCGAATGATGTTCATCATCGGTGTGGACGGACGGAGCTGATGCGATCGATCGATCGAGCGTATCCCCGGATCCCGAAGAGTGACTCGGGGCTCGAAAAAGCTCCCTAGAGAGGGCTTACCGAGCGAGCGCGCGAATCTTGAAAAAAAAAACACCGAGGATGCCCGTTGAGCGCGGCGCGAAATCCCCCGCCGTATATACGATTGTATCGATCGTCCGAAAGACTCGGCGACAAAGTATCTCGTTGCCGCTACGATTGCCCCCCGAGGAGTGTTTGTCGGAGGATCGCGAGGATCGAGCGGAACAAAGTTCGCCCGTATAGAAACTGAATGCAGCTCCATTGACGATTGAAAAACGATCAACACACGGTCAGTCTGGTCCAGCGTTATTTTCCATAAAAAAGGCGGATTGAAAATGAGCCTCGACATTTATTTTTCAAAGTATAACGAGAAACTGCGGAGAGGGCCCCGTTACCCTATATTTCGAACGATACAGAACGGATATCTTTGTTACAAATTTTTTAAAAAATCGAATCAACGAGCATTGCACATTTTTGCAAAAATTAAAAAACAAGTTCTACCCCCGATCGATGTTGAATCAGGCACAATTTGCATCGGAGCAATTTTTGCTACTCCGCGATATCACGGATGTACTATTTGGCGTACGTATTTTTTTTTTTTCATGGCGGGAGAGCGAGTTTATTGTTTAAAAACAAAAAACAAATCCATTTGAGACTGTGAGAGGAACGATAAATTATTTTCCGATGAAATATTTCACAATGGAGAGAGAGAGAGAGCCGCGTTGTCGAGTTTTTTGTTTTTTTTTCCTTTTTTTGTCATAAGTATGCTCATTCGCAATTTAGTTCACAAAGCGCATTCCCTTTTCAAAGTCAAATTTGTGCGTTAAAGTATAGGTTTATTACGATGCTCGAGAGAAGAATTTTATTTATGAAAAACGTGTGCCTCGTGGGTATCGCGCGTATCGACGCGCGAAGCACGGCTTACGATGAGCAAAAGACAAAAAACTTTGAACCATGCACAGTCGTCGCTGTCGCCCGCACGCTGCGCGGGAGACGAGATCGAGAGGGAAAATAAAATGCTGTACGAGGCACTTCTGGCCAAACGGGTGAATCTTGAAAACCGAATCGTTCCAATTTTGTCGTTAAATTTTTTTGTGTCTCGAGTATCTCTCGAAAGCCCCTGATTTTTGAAAAGATTGTTTTTCGATGAGCCAAAATTTGATAGAATTTTGATGTACTAAAACCAAACGGGCCTATAAAAAAAATCAAAATTTTTCAAATTTTTGAATAGAAATTGCATACCAGAGCATTTTTTTTTTTGAAAAAAAAAGTTTAAATAATTTGTTATTGTTTATTTGTTTCAACATTTTGTTATTTGTTATTTGTTTAAACGTTTCTTTAAATTATTTGACTTGTTTTCATTTTTTTTTTTACAAAAAAAAAAGTTGAAGTAATTTGTTATTGTTTATTTGTTTCAACAATTTTTTATTTTTTATTTGTTCAAAGAATTTGTTATTGTTTATTTGTTCAAACAATTTGTTCCTTTTTTTAAAACAATTTGTTATAGTTTATTTGTTTAAATAATTTGTTCTTGTTTATTTGTTTGAACAATTTGTTATTGATTAAAACGAAACTTAAAGTACTTCTACTTTAAGTACTTTAAATCTCAAGTACTTAAAGTAATAAGTACCTAGTACTTTAAGTACTGCCGGTACTTAATACTTTAAGTAATGTAACTTAACTAACTTAATGTATTTTGTACTTTATATTTGAAGTACTTAAAGTACTAGGTACTTATTACATTAAGTACTTGAGATTTAAAGTATTTAAAGTACAAGTACTTAAAAAATCAAGTACCAATTTCAAGTACTTTTTGTATTAAAGCATATTTTTACCTTGCATGATACACTGAAAGTCGACAGATCGGAACAGAAATATTTAAACCAAGAATTATCAGAAGCACTGACGATAGAAATTTTTTTTTCTTTAAAATCTATTTTGATACAGGTATTCATGATAATTCATGATAAATTCACGATATTATATCATGAATTGTTACAATCGTGGATCCGAATCAATAACAAATTGTTCAAAAATAAACAATAACAAATTATTTAAACAAATAAACTATAACAAATTGTTTAAAAAAATAAGAACAAATTGTTTGAACAAATAAACAATAACAAATTATTTAAACAAATAAACAATAACAAATTGTTGAAACAAATAAGTAATAACAAATGATTTAAACTTTTTTTTTCCAAATAAAAAAATTGAAAAAAAAAAAATTAAAAAAAAAGAAAGATTTTTTTTCAAAAAAAAAAAAAAATTTTTTCCAAAAAAAATAAATTTTTTTCCAAAAAAAATAAATCCGGCTCGATGAGGCAGAGACACGCGGACACCGATGATGAAAATAAAAACGTGTCGTCAATTTTTGCATTTATATAACGACGATAAAAACGGGCAACTCGGACTGAGAAATTTATCGTCGATCTATTGAAATTTTCACTCCTCTCGGAATAAAAAAATAATTTGTCACATTAATTATACTCCCACGTGATTTCGACATCTTCGGAGTGGAGAACGTACAATTTTTTGTCCATAGATTATTTGGATAATTTAAGAACTCGAGAGACAACATAATGTTGATGAATTTTTATTTTCAAATATCCGTACGAGTATCACGGGTAGACTCGGGACACTTTCGATATACCAGTCGGTAGATTTTTCATCGTCGGAGTTTCCATCGAAGCTAATTATACAATAGCTCCGACAAGACACGTTCGAACGACCATCGCTCGCGTTTCCCGGTCGAGAATCGGGACACTCGGGACGAAATATCATCGAGTGACGCCGCGCGCGGCGGCGTCTCGACACTCGACGCCGATCGGTATCTAAAAAAATAAAGATCTTACGGGCTACCGAAAAAAAACACACTTTTCAATATCGAAAATGCTCGAAAAGACAGTTATTTTTTTTCATCCACACTCGGGTCTCTCTCACTCGGATGCTCTCTTCGTCCCTGTTCCTCGCTACGAAATAAGCCGCTTTTATTTACGTTGGCTCCTCGCGAGTCTCCGCCTCATCTACCATTCTTCCCCACTGTCACAACGTACTACTGTACAAAGTTCTTTGTACTTTCCGCACTCGGTTCTCTCACCACCGTCCGCCGATCGTTCGTACAAGGGCATTGCGAATCAAAGTTGTAACCGAACGAATTCTATTTTTCTTCATTATTTTTCTGGAAATTATAATCGTTCGTTCCGAACAATTATTTCAATTAAACTGGCATTTAGTATTGTTTTTTCAATCGTTCGTCACGAACAATGTAACGCCAAATAATTACCAAATAATTTCAAATATTATTAGATTTTTAATTTTAAATTAATCGATAATTAATTAATTAATTAATTATTTAATTATTTTTTATTCAATCGTGATTTCAAAACGTAAAGTCCTTTGTACATTATTTTTTATAATTTTAAGAGTTATTTCGTCAATCGATGTTCCGTCGTCACCCCGCCTCTGGATGTCACACGACGGAACAACAAAATTATACAGAATTTAAGGTGTGAAAACGATTAACGGCGCTACGCGTTTTTAAACTTTTTTTTGCGTCAAGCATCGACATCAACGATACGTATCGTTGCTGCGCGAAAAAAATATCCCAAACTTTGGAGCAGAGAAATTGGCATTTTTCCGCACAGTTCGAACGGGACACGTACTTTTGAGAATCCGCGGACTCGTTCATGAGGATGATGAATATTTCAAGGGTATCCGTTGTGAGATGCGAGGAATGTAATTTGTATTTTTTTTTTTCTCTAAATTTCAGCACGCCAACGGTGTAAGGAAATCGGCTTCCGACTACGTAGCCCGACGGCAAGCTCGTAAAATAATGACGCGTTCGATAACATCGTCATTGGCAATGCCGATGAGCCAGTTGAGCGACGTGGCCTTCTTGCCAAACGCCAAGGCCGGTACTTTCTTCGCTCGCGACAACGTGTCAAATTTTATCGCGTGGTGCCGCAATAGTCTCGGTATAATCGAGTGTCTGCTCTTCGAGACGGACGATCTGATAATGCGAAAAAACGAGAGACACGTTATACTCTGTTTGCTCGAAGTAGCGAGAAGAGGCGCCAAATTCGGAATGCTAGCGCCGATGTTGGTACAGATGGAACGACAGATAGATCGGGAAATTGCCGCTGACAACAGAGCGAACAACGCGACTGGTAATTTGGGCGTCAACGGCAATGGCCGTAACGGCCATCGCGGCGACGACAACGACGACGACGGGGAGGACGGGGACGACGACGACGACGACGACGACGACGACGAGGATGCCGACGACGAGGACGAGTACGCCGATGTGACTCGGCAGGAACCTTGCTTGATCTACGGTCCCCAGCCTCAAATCGTCACCAATGATCTCAAGAGCCTCGATGAAATGGTAAGTTTATTTTTACCGCGTTATCACCATTGCCAACGCGAACCGCGGTCGAACGTTTCGTTCATTTTTTTTTCAACGGCCGATAAAATTTTTATTTCCAATTACGATTGTACAAATTTTACGTTTGGACAATGTTCGGTCCGTTGTCGTTCCCAGCGAGACGATTGCTCCGAATCCATTTTTCCAAAATGACAGAGAAAAATAAAAAATTAGCCCTTCAAAATTCGATCATGGTCCTGGAATTGTTCCGCTCGTTCGTCGAATCTCGTTTATGGGCGGGTGTGCGGATAGCGCGTACTCTGCCTCCGTCGCAAAAGCAGCTTACGAATGATGAAAAAAAAAGAAAATCGAAAGCGATTGTGCAAATTTCCGGTACACCGAATTTTTTCACGACTGTTTGAAAATTTTTTAATTTCCCGAAATATCGATCTTTCTGGCGATTATTACGAATACGAACTATCCCCGTCAACCGCCGGAGAGTGCGCGTGTGCAAAAAGTTTCATCCTGATACGTGTACGAAACTGCGGGCCGAGTAAGATGAGTTTTCAAAGATCCCGTGTATATATGGAAACGCGATGGGGCAGGCACCGCGGGTCCGCACTCCGGTCCGATCGACTCGCGGAGTGCCCCGTACAAAAATTTATACGCGGAATAATTTTTCATCGAATCGACGTCTCCGTGAGAATCTGGATTCGGATCGGACGGCGATAGCTCGTGAGTCCGAACAGGCAAAAGCAGCGCGGTAGTCGGTACAGAGACAAAGAGAAAAAGTTGTCCGAATGTCGCGGAGTAGTCTTCGATCATACATCCGCGTGTATATCCATACGCGCGGAGATTCTCCCTTTGCGGTTTCCAACCGCGGAATATCCGATGGATACGGAGTAAAAATGCCTCGTATCTGTCCTTTTCGTCTCGTTCGGTCAATCGGCGCGTCGCGTTTCTCGGCATTTACGGCACGTGTATATATATATATATATATATATATGTACGATACAATACAGAGGTGTAACGTACGTTTGATCGAAGGACGAGCGAGAGAGCAAAAAAGGAGAAGAGCGCGAGAGTCGACGGGATACGAAGAGAGAAACGGGCGAATCGAATCGAAGGAACGTCCGGCCGGAAATGGTTCGTCGTGCGCGCGCGTCGATCGACGGACTATACGGTAGCGCCGTCACTTTGTCTCTGTAGCGTCTTTGCAGCGTTTTCGCTACAAAGACGACGGGTTTCCCGCTTGAATTTTTTTGCAATCAACCATCGTGCGAAATAGATTCTCAAGCGGCAAAGTCATCGTTGATCCCGATGTCGAAATAAAAATGTACAACCGGGCTCTTTTCCGCGGGTGCGATCCGCGCCTAATTTGCCAGGTAAGGAAGTTTCCGATCGTGCAGACGCGAGACTCGTCGCGGTACGGTCGCGCGGTGAAGCGGGTCGCGAAGAGGCAAAGGACGAAGCGGGGACGAGCGCGTGAGGCGGTTCGGAGGAATCGGAGGGAAGAGCGGCTCTCTCGTAGACCGTGCGCATCGATCGTCTCCTCTCGGTCCCTTTCGCGTCAAGTTCAAGCGGCCCGAGAGCCCGATACGAGCTCAACTTGGAATTTACCAGTGTACAAATTTGCCCATTTTACACGCCTGCGATTGATCGACGGCACATCGCCGAATCGATGGGCGCGTTTCCGTTTGCAACGAGGCGAATCCGATCGTCCGCGCGAATCGCGCTGTGCCGTCTCTCGAGTCCGCGCGTCGAGTCGGAGTCGGTGGAAACGAAACCGAGCTTATACCCGAGCGATCCGACTGTTTCGATGGTCGGCCTTGCCGCGAAGGAGAAAGGCCGCATATTCCGCGTCTCACACCGAGGCTCTCTGTACATATCACGTATATACATATCACGTATATACATATATATATATATATATATAGAGAGAGAGAGAGAGAGAGAGAGACCGAGAGATATGTAAGTATCTCTGTCGCGGCTCTAGTCTCCCATGTCAGGCCGATAATACGAGTGGGTGGGTCGAGATTGCGACTCGATCCTCTCCACGCGCAATGTAATATCCATACGCAAACGCCTATTATACCACCGCACCATTCGACAAACGTACGAACGATTCTTCGATGTACGAGCACAAATTTTGAGCCCCATCTCGTCGGTTCTTCTTTCGCCGTAATACATCGTAATATACCGAGGGGATTTATCGAAACTCGATCACAGATCTAAAAGCTGCGGTCCGTTCGTCCGTGGTATATTCTCGATTTACAAGAAAATTCGAGTCTACGATCTTTTGACTCACGGTACAGCGATCTTCCGGAAAATCGATCATACACGATTTACCATTATACGTATACGCAGGTGAAATATTTATTTGACTCTCGTCCGTATACAAATATGTTCCGACAATGTACCATTATACGTACATTGTAAACGACACAACATTGTATAAGTCTGTATACAAATATGTTCGTATAATGTACCATTACGTACATTGTACACGATGCACGTACACACGGAGAGAATTTTATACGGAAAATTGCTATGTATGCTCAGTAGTCGGGTACCATATTGTCATTAGTAGTAAAATTACTACGGTATGTACATGGTATGTACATAGTAATTTTACTACCAATGACAATATGGTACCCGACTACTGAGCATACATAGCAATTTTTCATATAAAATTCTCGCTCCGTGCATATATTTATATAGGAGAATTTCAATATGGGTTTATATTCTTTGGGTATGCAATTCGAGTCCGGTGTTGTTACACATACGCGGTGAGGGAATCTTGAATCGTGTTACACGTACGGGTACAAACGAGTATGAAAACGTGAACGAAATGATTTCATCACTGTTCGCTCTCGAGCCGAGCTTCCCATTGGATGCCATCGAGGTTTTTTTGTTTTCAAATCCATCAACGTGTATCATCCGCGTATCTCCCTCTGCTCTTTACCGTCTCGGTGCGGTACGCAAGCTTTCCGTCGATGAGAACGGTTTCCCAGTTTCTCGCGCTCGAGCCTTTTTCCCCACTCCGAGCCAAAATCCGAGCTATCGATGAGAATCTGAGACTCTTTTACGCCTACGCGCGAGAGAGGGAGAGAGAGAGAGAGAGAGAGAGAGAGAGAGAGTCCGAGAGCGCGCGCGTTTGTAAAATAGAGAAAAACTGCGACACTGGAAATATCGAGAAACGAAGTAGGTCGCGTCGAGAGTCGAGATCGCACCGTGTTGCGCGTCCGTTGAAACGGACTTTCCGGGACACGGAGACTGGAACGGGAAGAGTCTATTATTTTTCTGGAATCTCATCGGGGTTTTGCGCAAAACCGCGCAAAGCGCGAGTTCACTCGTCGCCGACTCGCATCGACTCGCTCTGGACCGGCCAAGAAGAAACTATATCCACCTTCGGGTACGATGAGAAACGACGAGACGGAGAGCGAGAGATCGTGAAACATTGTACTCGAAGCGGCCATCGGGGTCCGTCATCGCGGTCGATTCCAGCTCCTGACTCGTACCCGGCCCGCGGATCCGATTTTCCCACAATCAGAGACCTCGCGTGAAATCCTCCACCGCGGGAATAACGAACACGAAATATGAAACTGAAATATACGCCGCGGTCTTTGCGCAAATCCCGTATACGCGGATACCGGCTGGGAGAGCTACCGTAAAAGGGAAGACCCGCGGTCTCGATAGCGCGTTTTGGTCGTTACACGCGCGATTAACCGGTGAGCCAAGATGCAGCCCCCGAGCTCATCGTCCTGATCGCTCCAGCGAGAGCGAACCGCGAGTCATCTACCCACCCCCTTTCGCTCCTCGTGTCTCTCGCTCTTTCCATCTCCCGCGAGCCAACGAGCCGTGCAAGGTCCATCCGCGGTCCGTGAGACCGCCGATGATTCTCTCCTGGTGGCTTTTCACGGACAAGGCGCAGTTCCGCCCGGATCGTTGGGAAATTCGATCTCAAAGAACGAATATCAAAAATAACATCCAACGATGGATAACGTCGATATCGCGTTGTTTTTGCCGTTGAGCTTTTTTCAAAATAAAAATTTACCTTGTTCCGGTGAAAAAAAATAGAATAACAATGGACCGCGTTTGGGCCGATTACGATTCTCTCGAATAATCTCGGATGTATTTCGGTCGAACGGTTCGCTGTCCGAATACCGGCCGGATACGGATATTTATCGCGTATAATTATATTTTACGTTCGATCGGAACGAATCCAAAAGCTACTTGATTCAAATGGAAATACGGAGCGACTCGACCCATCGAGGCGGGGTCGATGTACATAAATTGTCGGAAAATTTGAACGAATTTGAAGCGTAAAAGATAATTATGGCGAGTGAGAAACAGCCGAGTCGTCTCGAGAGGTAAAACAATTTTGTTCGCGATGCATGGTTGTTGAGTACAAAAATTTCAAATACGACCCACAATTTTTTGACATGAGTTTTTTGTAAAAAATATTTTTCACATCGTCCGAGTTCTACGAATCGAACTTGCGCGAAAGATATTTCGAGTTGAAAAATTAGTGAAATCGATACGACGACGAGAGGTGAGAAACAGCTGACGGTTCGCGTCGAAGAGGGCGAGGGAGAGGGCAGAGAGCTTTCGCGTTTGCGATGTATTGATTGCGAAGAGTCCGACGCGGCGACGCGGTTCGCCGGCGCAACGCGGAATTCCCGGTGCGACGCCCGAGAGCTTGCGCTAGATACACACACACACACACACACACACACACACACAAATGTGTGTCTCACCGCGTTATCGAACCTGCGATCGGTTCTCGCGGGTTTTACGGTGTTTCGGAAGGTTGCCGGGTACCCGTTTCGATCAAAGAAACATATACGCGGATACATCGATCGATACCGATCACAACGATGACGATCGTACAACCATTCTCCTCTCCTCGATCCTTGACCCTCGTCAACGGCTATCGCGGACCACGATCATCGTTGGTGTTGGTTATCGGCTGATACGGAGTACAAAAAGAACGTTGGATCGATGGTCGTTCGAAAGTAACGAAAATAGAAGCCCCCGGAGACTGCATTTTTTTGATAAATTTGAAATCCGCTACGATTAAAATTGTTTTGCATTTTTGGGAAAAACTGCCAAAACGTGCTCCGGAAATTCGCGTTAAACGTATATTTTCGCGACCATACGATTTCATAATGCGGGAGATGAAAAAAAAAAAATGTACGCGATGTGTCCCGACATTTTCTTCGATCGTACGATTCGTCGACTTTCGAACCGACTCGAGCATCAGCTTCGAGTGCGACAACGATTCTCAAGAGCAACCTGCCCAAGGTGCACATCGAGACACGTTGTAATCGCGTGCACTCTGAGAACTCACCGCGCGGTTCGTGCAGAGACGAACGCGCGATTTAAAAATGTACGCAATTTTCGTTACGATGAAACATCGATCAACGCGCGTTGATCGTACGTATATCCCAAGGTGACGTCCGCGTTGATAAAAATCGCGCCGTTGACACCGAGTCTCGTCGGGACTCTGCAGATTGTTCCGGGAAATATTCGCACTGCGGAGAAAAAAAACGTTTTTGAACGAACAAAATCTGCGGTCGAATACGTTCAACTGGATATTTGGTCAGTACGATTCAACATTTTTTTGCCCGAATAATATTTTGGTCAACCAGAAACGGGGGAAAGCCGAAGAAGGGAGAAGAGTGGACGATTTATGGAGAAAAAATTGAAGCGGCGAATGAATTTCGGTATCCGGGGTGTATTGGTTCTCAACGAAAAATAAGATAAAAGTGCATGGGAGAAAAATGGCGGGAAGAGCGCAAAAAGCTTCGAACGCTGTGTCGGGAATATGGAAAAGAGCGGGCGGCCGGGATATAACGGAAGAACGATTGTACCTGCTCGAGACTCTGGTAAAATCAGGAGCGTTCTATGGGGTAGAGATACGGGGCTTTTGGATAATGTAGGGCAGTTTGAAGTGATACGGAACGGATATATCGTAGACTGGCGTTGGGTGTCGATGGAAGAACACCCGGATATCCGTGGAGAACGGAGCTATAGGTAAAGAACGTTTGGTTGTACGAAAGTAGCGTTGAGGATGAAGAATGATGGATGGCCGAATCCGAGAGAAGAGATTGGAGGAATCGTGAATAAAAAGCCGTCGAAATGGGGAAAAGATTTTTTGAAAGTTATCAAGGAGTTGGAAATCCCAGAATTATTGAACCTCACGAGTGAGAAGAAAGAAATGAAAATGATCGCAAAAGTGATGGATAAAGGATTAAAAAATCTAGAGCGGAAGACAATGGAGAGAGAGAGAGAAAAAGGGCAGATGCGGAGGTCAACGTTTGACAGATTGTACGAAAGAATAATAGAGAACGACGACGCCCCTCGGAGATATTGGAAGGAAGAGGCGGTTGGAGGAAAGGACAGGGAAACTTGGGCCAAGGCGAGGGTGTGGAAGCATCGGGAGAGAGGTGAAAAAGCGAGGAGCGGACTTGCGGGATGCGTAAAAAAGAAAATGAGACATTTTGGAGCATCCAATGATGTGCGAAAAAGGAAGGGAATTGATTTCAAAGGAAGCGAAGTTGTTTATTGAGAAGTGGATTGTGGAGGGGGATGATGAGCGGAGTGTTGAGGAAAATTTAATAGAGACGCTGAGAGGACCGATTAATAGAGAGATGTGTAATTTTTTTAAATGAAATAGAGGCAGACGAGTATGAGAAAGGAGAAAATGTAGAATTTCAGTTAGTTTTTAAGTGTGAATTGTAAAGATTTTGTAAAAACCGCTTTGGTGATACGAATAAAACTATATACTACTGCGCTACTACCGCTGCTACTGCCGCTGCTACTATTTTAGTCAACCTAAGCGCAGAATTGTTGAAAAAACTAATTATTCGGTTGGACCAAATAAATATCCAGTTGAAGGTATTTGAATGCAGATTTTGTTCATTCAAGTATTCGTTTTTCTCAGTGCGATATCTCGTTCTCCATTCCCCAGGAGGATTACAATTATACGGTAATTTCACTTCCACCATCGACTCTCGGTACAGCTGGCTTTTTGCTCGAAATCAATTTACGACTCGGTAATAACGGTTGAAAATTGTCCGTGCGCAAGATTTTAAAGAGCATCAAAATTTTGTATCACCGTACAAATTTAATCGCGAAAGAAATTTCAAGAACGTACGATATAGGATCGTTCGATAAAAATGCTTCATCCCGTCACTGCAGTGACATCCTCGTCAAAGATTTTTTTTTCATCGAGAGACGATCGCGATTGGAATATTTCGCTCAAGTACCATACATGTGATACGTATATAATATACACTCGATATCAATCGCCCTACTGAAAATTGAACGTACATCGTCTTCGAGGACTCGCCAGAGTTTTGACAAACACGTTTTGTTTTTTTTCGCCAGGAAATTCGACGAGTGGCTCAGAATCGTACAACGGTTCTCTCGCAAAAATACCAATAGGGCTGAAAATTCTCAGGGTGCAATTTTCTCCGAGTGGTTTTTCAACCGCACCCGATCGTATCTAAATTCTTCACCAAGAATTCCCATTGTGATACATATCGCACGAAGCATTTCCACATTGGGACACTCGAAGATCGTTCGGCGTGAAAATTCCTCGGGCTGCGAGTATCTCGCGCGCTGTTTAAATTTTTTACGGAGATTTTATCACCGTGTACGCAATTTTCCCCGTGGGGGGGGGGAGGGGGCGTGAGAGGAAAAAATAATTTTTTATAAAAATATTCGAGGACGAATATCGATGTTTCCAGCACGGAGGTCAGCGAAGCAGCTTTGGACGAGTTTGACGCGGCGTCATCCCCACCGGAAAGAAAGGCGCGCCGCCCACGATGAACCGCGTCGTATCGCGAATCCTCGCTATGGTCGTTACGCGAGAGAACCCTCTCGCGCGGCCTTGCGTTACAGCACAATCGCGCGAGCACTCGCGTCCTCTCCGCTCACCTCCGCAATGCGCCATACGCGATATCGCGACGAGCGATTTCACCCGTTTGGCCGCCAACTAGCTCCCGAATGCGTCGTTTCTCCCGATCGACGGTAAACATCGCAACGATGCGCCACGCCGAATCGTGCGCGCGATGCAAAAAAGCCCGTTTCGCGTATGACCGATTCCGCGATTGCGATGTGTAATTGCGCAGGATGAAAAATTCTCGACGTTATTACCGACTCTGCACATCGAGAGTACAAATATTGACGACGAAAAATCAAATTACCACAAATTTAGTTTCGTCTCATTATTTTTTCTCAATTTTTCGCGTACGCAGCTTCCCGTACCCCAAAAATTAATCGGATTTACGATCGAAGAGGTATAATTTAAGAAAATTTTTATAAAATTCTGTTTCCGCATCAGGTTCGCGACTTGGTGGAGCGGTGCACTTGTCCGACCCAATTCCCGATGATTCGTGTTTCCGAGGGCAAATACAGGATCGGCGATACCAAGGTCCTTATATTCGTGAGAATCTTGAGGAGTCACGTGATGGTGCGCGTGGGCGGTGGATGGGACACGCTCAGTCACTATCTCGACAAACACGATCCGTGTCGTTGTCGCACGTGTGAGTATCGACGCTTCTTCGCTTTTTACACACGGATTTTATTTTACATCGGAGCTGGGCGGTACTTGAAAGTACTCGGTACTTTCGGGTACTTGAAGTACGGTACTCGCAACTACAGTGTACTCAAAAAGTACTTCAATTATTGTACTTGAAATGTTTCAAGTACCTCCGGTAGTACTTGCGCGAGTACCGTACTTGAAAATTTCAAGTACTTTTCTGGACTTGAAGTACTTGGTTCGAGTACGCGAGTATCGCGAGTACTTTTGAATGTGTCTCGCCGATGCGGTTGCACGCGCAAAGACTTTGAACACGGGTCATTCCATGTCCCCGATCGACCAATATTTGCCATCGACCGACCCCTTTCGATTTCGATGAAATTTGGTCAGAAGCGTTTTCTCGTCGTAAAACAAAGTTCCGAGGAAGGAAAGAAAATAATTTTTTTTTTTTTTCGAAAATTCAATATTTCACCATTTTTTCAAGTTTATTTTTTAGATATTTCGAAAACCATTATATAGTTACGAAAAAATTGTTCTCGGTTCGTCTCAAAGAGCATACTCGGGGCTGTACGAAACAAAAAATATTCCGGAACAAATTTTTGAAAAATGATGAATTTGTAGAATTTTGAATTTTTCAAAATCGTGAAAATCCACGATCAACGTTAAATTTTTGGTTCTATTTTTTTTTTTTATGCGACACCCTGTACCGATATTGAAAGATCCCGAAATGTTCGGAAATGTGTTTTTTGTTTTGTTTCAAAAATATGAATTTTTGAATTTCGATAAAACTCTTTTTTTTTTTACCTCCAATCGTGAGTTAAGCGAAGTCGATCGATCGTGTAATTTTGACTGCTCGAAATTCCAAAATTACACGATTGCTCGACTTAAGAAAAATGCATATTTTTGAAACAACAAAAAAACACCTTTCTGAAAATTTCAGAATCTTTGACAATCGGTACGAGGTATCGTATTTAAAAAATTGAACAAAACATTCGGTGTTGATCGTGGATTTTCACGATTCTAAAAAATTCAAAATTCTCCAAATTCATCATTTTTCAAATATTTTTGTCGTAATATATACATATATTTTTTTTTCGTAGCCCCAAGTACACTCTTTAAGACGAAACGAACGATTTTTCACAACTATCATAGTTTTGAAGATATTCGGAGAAGAAAATTTGAAAAATGCCTAAATTTTGAATTTTGCATAACTTCCGAAAAAAAAAAAAAAAAAAAAAATCAATATTTTGCCCTCGGTAGAACTTGGTTCAACGATTGAACAAAACTTCTGACTAAATTTCATCGAAATTGAAAGTGGTCGATTCCGACTCTCGATCGATCCGACACGGAATGACCCGAGTACCGAAATTTACGAGACGTACCCGAAAACTTGAAAGGTACTCGATACCGGTACTTGATTTTTTCAATCACTCGTACCTCGAGTACTCGTCCTGACGAGTAATCGCAAGTAACGAGTACTCTGTACTTCAAGTACCATCGCGGTACTCGATACTTCGAGTACCTACGGTACTTTGTACTTGATACTCGAAGTACGTTCAAGTACTTCGCCCAACTCTGTTTTACATCATCGATCGGTCTTCCGTGCGGTTGAATATCCATCGTTCGCTCTGTTTCCAACCGAAAGCCCATCGATCCATGATTTCGGCGAAACTCGTACAGAAGGCGGGAGGCTCGTTCGATCTTGGTAGCGCGCAGGTGCATTACGAGAGGTTTGTCATTTTTTTTTTTTTCCAAACACGCGTCATTCATTTTATTATTTCGTTATATCCGTCATCAACATCGACGAAGCGATATTCGCCGTCTCTCCGTGCTATTCCTCCCGAATGAATATTTTTTTCCGCCGTTTGTACTTGGCTCGTTTCGTCGCAAGATCACCTCCGAGAACGCGTCGAAGTTCGGCCTCGAGCGTCGGTTCTTGCACCGGATTGGCCCAGCAGCAGCAGCAGCAGCAGCAGCAGCAGCAGCAGCAACCCCTTTCGCAACAGCAGCGACAATCGTCACCGTCCCATCGATCACAGATGCCCGGAAGTGTTTCGGCAATGGGATCGCGTTCGCCGACCCCTCATCGATCCCACGATCGTCGGCAGCTCGTGGGCCAGGAACTGAAAAAAACGACCAATCGTTCACCCAGTCCGACACCTCGGGCGAAACGCGTCTCCCGCAGTCCGGTCCGCCGTCAGGTCAGTGATCTCGGTAATTCCCGGAGATCGAGATCACCGACGCGAATAATTCATCATCCCGGGTACGATGACTCCGAGCGATCCGGCAACGTCGATCGAACGAGAAAAGCCCCTAACGAGGAGATTCGTCGGATCGGATACGACGGAAGATCGCGGATGTATCACAGTGGGCATCTCGACGATTATCAGGTACGTTTTTTCTTATCCTCGATCGGCGTCATTGAGATATCTCCGCGGTGTCGGTCCGCATCCGCGTTCGGTTACGACGAGCCATTGTCATCGCCGGTATGACACGCGACGACGGTGCGACGGGTGACGGCGAGTTTTTCGTCATCGAACCTCGCGAAAATCTCGAGTCTTTGGCAAAAGAGCGCGCTCGGCGGACGACGCGATCGCTCCGTCGCGCACAAATTTACAACGATGCGAAGCTGCACTTTTGAATTTTACCTAGAGTAATCCGGAACAAATTTTAAGAACTTGCAAATTTGAAATTTACGCATCGCCAATTTCGAACGTGCGAGCCTCTTGTAATTCGAAGATGGCGGTAACGCGCGTACCGTCCTCGGAGACCCTTTTTAGAAAATCTTCGCCGATCGTGGATTTTTTCTCCGGCCGGTATCGTAATTAGATCGATTCGATTTGATTTCCAAAGAATAAAATCTGTTCTCGTCGATGATCGAATGTCATATTTCGAGCGGAGCATGGGAGATTTTTTTTGAAACTTTCCACAAAAATTACGGTTGTGTCAAAGACACTTTGATATCCGATGAAATTGCAAGTTGAAAGAATCAATCGGCAACGGACGAGATTCGATGATGGGTCTCGAAATATTTCGTCTCGTCGTCTCGTTCGACGAGAGTATCGTTTTGCGTAAATCGTCGATTCGTCGGCCAACGATTTTCCCGTTTTTGAATACAAGCTAATCGATCGGTTTTTTTTTTTTCAAGGATCCAAAGTACGATCTTCATCGAGAGATCCGGGAAAAAGTACCGCTCTCGGAGGATTTCGCCAAACGATACGTCGTCGAGGGTGGCGTCGCGCGACGAGCTTTCGAACGCGATGACGCACCGAAATACGAGCCAACGATCCACGGCTACGAGTGCGGCGGTGGTCCCGAGTCGAGTTCGAGCTCGAGTCCGATCCCGAGTCCAACGGCCGTAAAGGAGGACCAACGGCAACAACAACAACAACAACAACGACAACGACAACGGACGCAACGAAATATCGCACCCAGCGAGGATCCGTTCGCCAAGGAAAGCTCCCAGCAGCGGTACGTTAAATCGTCGCACGCCGAGGGCGAACATTCGGACAACGGTAGCGAGGTGTCGGACGAGGGTTATCGAAGTTTGGGCGCTGTACAGCCAACGATCGCTTCGACGATCGCGATCAACGACCAACATCAGCGGGACGCGTCGATGGCTCTTCTCGAATCCCACAGTGAGTCGTACCGCTTCAACTTTCGACTCGCCTCAACCGTCAAATTTCAAGTTTGTCCTTTACTCGGAATTTTGCTCGTTCGATCGAATCGGTTGTCTCTGAATTTCAAAATTTTTCTTTTACATCGATCAAAAATCCTCGATACTCGTTGTTGCGTTCAATGTCCTTTGCACCACCGTTGTCTCTTCTGTTTCCTCGTTCCGTTGAAAAATTCAGAGTGATCGTAATATCAAAAATTTTCCATACGCGTCGCGCGGTCCGAGGGACACGAATATACAGATCGCGGCGCGTCTCGTGACCAAACGGCGAGGCGAGGACGCGCCATCCTCGTGGAGACGGAAACGCGGATCGGTTGAAAACAAAACCCACGCATCGTGCCAACATCGGCACAGGCGCGCAGCCGGGCAAGAGAGAGAGAGAGAGAGAGAGACGCGCGTTACCTCGTACGCTCGAAAACAACTTTTCCCTTCGCGTCGCGCATCTCGGAGACAAATTCGGTGATACTCGCGCGGGTGTCAGTTTTTCGCCGGGATACGTCGCTCGAGTGGTCGCGATTCGACGAGGGCCCAAAATATCGTGGGACGACGCGATTAACGACGCACGCGCGACGAACACACGGATGTACGTGCGACAACGTGTCCTTCGCGATTCGAGCGATCGTCGCTTCTTGAAGTGGAATCGATCGACCATTGTCGTATTCGTCTCGCGCACACGCGCCAACTCCCGCTCTCTCTCCCTTGTCCGCGGTTATCGCGCGTCATAATTGTTATTTTGTACACAAATGTGTCAAAATTGTTGTAAAAAATCGTTCGACGCGTCATTCGAGTTTCCGATGTGGCGAAAGAAAAATTTAAGAATCGGGTGTCGTGGATCGATGATCGGTAACATTGGGCAAACTGAGTTTCACGATTCTTCGATGGTTCGAAGCGTTTGATTTTTCGGTTTAAAAATTCAATCCCGATACAATGCCCTCGTGTTGTTTCGTTTCTTCATCTTGACGATGTGTTTCAGAGGAAGCTGCCGAGGAACGAAAAAACAAATCGACCGATGTCGCGCGTTCGTGCGTAGAGACGGACAGTATCGAGACGGGTTTGAGAAAAACACGAGCGATCGAAGCGAGTCCGACCGAATCACCGAGTTCGAGCGTCGGTGTTCGCGGCGGTACGCGTTCGGGGACGCGTTCACCGAGCACCGTGAGTCGTTGCGTCGATGCGACGAGCAACCGTGGCGGCGAGCGTTCTCCACGCGGGGGTTCGATGGCTCGTGAAAATAGCAATTTGTCGCGATGCTCGTCGGGGAGTCGAACACCGCGAGACGGCGACTCGAGTCCCGAAATTTGCGGCAGTCCGCTGAAGCGCGGCGACACCAACGACGGAAACAGCCTGAAAAAACGACCGGCGCCACCGACGACGGCGAGTCTCGGTAAATCGTACGGGATGTCACGATGCGGCGGAAACTCCGGTGACGCTGATGGCCATCGAACGCGCAACGAGTCGACGGGTGGCGTCACTCGTGTGACGAAAAATGGGGGCTCCAGCAACACGTGGAACGGACGACAAGCGCGACAGAGACCGTCCTTGAGCAACGACACGTTCGTCGAACCAACGACGCGTAACATCGGAACAACGACCAATCTCGTCAAATCGTCGTCACCCACAAATTTTTCACGCAAAAATTCAACCGGGCGGAGTTTGCCACGTTCGGCGACGAACGGCAACTCCGCCACCACCACCGCCGCCGCCGCCGCCGCCGCCGCCTCTCCACCCATGTCGGTTCGGTACGATCGTAATGGCAGAAAAATGAAAAATTGCACGAGCACTTCGCTGCGGACGTCGCCGACGAAAGTTGCCAATCCGCTTCTCGAGCGGATACTCTCGAAAATGTCGCACCTTCGCGACGACAGGGAAGTCGTGGAGAAGCTTCGAGGGCTCATCAGGGATTATCAGGGTCAGGTTGCGGTCGACGATGATGGCGACGGCGACGAGAAGGCGGCTCCGACGATGTCAACGAACGACGACGACGCGAGTGATCCGACTCTCGAATTCACGAGAGCGTGGCTCGATGGTAATGGAACTGTCGCACTGTCGCGGAATGACGCTCGTTCGATCGCGAGTCCGCGCAAAGATCCGAAACCACCGTCCGAGCGTGGAAGCGGATTTTCGAGAATACCGGCGCCGGTTTGCAAACGACCGATGTCCGTTGCCTCGGACGGTCTTTGATCGAGAAGTCGGAAAACGACGCAACGAGATTCGATGAATCTACCGTGCCGCTCTTCGTAGGATTAAAAAGGAAATACACGCTCGGAATTTACACGTGCGGTCGGAGGTCCGAATTTTCAGGCGTACGATCGATCTTTGAATCAATCCCAAGATGACATCGCACTCGAGTGTTTGATCCCCGGATCGATCGAGCTTGAGTCCGATGCGAAATCCGGCCTGAAGTTGCATCCTGAGATCGATGTACGATTGAAATATCAGTCCTTCGACTCACCGGGCTGGTGCTTAAAATTTTTTGTCGTTGACAGAGAGATGAATTGTTGAGATATATTTGCGATCGTTTGAGTTTTCTCCTTCTTTCACAAAGAATCGATACTTTGAGTTTGTTCATGGAGAATGGAAGAGCGAATTGCTTTTCGCGCGAATTGCATCGGCTTGAAAAAAAAAACGTTCAAAATTTATATTCGTTAAATCCGTTCGATCGTCGGGGACTTGCGATGGAACGCGTTAGAATTTTTTTATTTTCCGGACGAGGACCGAAAGGCCGATGATTGAATATCGTATCGTGACGATGATCGAACGACTTCGTCAAGATCGAACGAAACTTTGAAAAGATGCCGAACCCCGGCCTTGAGTAGCAATCTTTTTCGCTATATTCCATAGACTTTTGAAAAATTGAAACGAAAGAAAGATCGACGATCGCTTTTGCGTACGATGTATTTCTATAATGATGAACGGAACAAAAAATATTTATACGTACACACATAGTGCATAGTTTATCGGTTATATTTATTGAGGAAATTTATTTACGCGTTAACGATGAAACGACGATTCTCGCTGCGTGCCACCTTTAATTGTGCATATATTATACCGTTCTCGGATGGCACTGGCGGGTTGTATTTTTATTTTTTCGTTTTGTTTGCGAGGTCGATAAAGAGCGACGGAAAAAAAAACAATGTGCAAAGATGGAATGATCGATGTTTTTTTTAGAACTATGAAGAGTGAGTCAGTGCGGAAGCAGGAGGGGGGAATCACGCTGTACAACGAGAGAGAGGGGGGATATTGTATACATGTTATATCGAAACTTTGGTAAAGTCCCCGTTCCGATGTTCAACATTTTTTTTACACAGCGATAAAAAAAAGTTGGGCGACACAATGTTCCATGGCGAGTCGCGTGTCTTATATCCGTATCTATATGCATTGTCGGAGGTTATCCGGTATATCAGACTCGTCACGGAATTATTTGCCGATATATCCCTCGGTAGATTCGGTTCAAGGCCAGGCTAAATACCCTTCGTCTCGTCTTTCCGCTCTCGAGTGTGATACTCGAAACTTTTTTTTTTCATCGCGCTGAGCGTTATTTGGATCAAAAACCAAAGTGACGAATACATTTAAAAATGCATGTATAAAAAAAAAAAAACACATTGAAGAGTTCAAAGATTAAATATTTCGATGAAAATTGAAAGCCGCAAAAAGCCCAAAATATTTTGTAGTAAAGAGCAAGAAAAAGTTGTAGAGCAACCGATATTATTACAAAGGTACGAAACAATACGAGCGACGTAATAAAATGCAAGCTTTCATTTTTTTTCTTTTATACTTGCGTATTCTTATCGCACGTACGATCCAACGTATGAGAATAACAATGGTGTTGCGAGTATTTTTTTTTTTTTTAATCCCAAAACGACAGAACGCGATAAATGGGACACGCTAATTTATCGTCGCCGATATGCACGCAAACTTCGTAAATAGCTAGTTTGTGACTCACTCGCGACAATTGCCGTATTCGATGAATCTAATCGATAATCATTGCGCGCGTCATTATTCACCGCGGTAGTTGCATTTTCTCCCGCAATTATTATGGCCATTGGTTATCACCGATTAATATCAATATTATTGTCATTATATAAATTATACTTTGAGATTTATGGTAATTCGTAACAGTTCCCACAGGTATCGTGGCTTCGACCATCCGTTATTTCGATAATAATGATTATATATCTCAGTTGAGCACCGTTACTGCTTGTGCGCGTTATTATTATTATTATTATTATTATTATTATTATTATATGAAACGAGTGTGACTTGAAAAACCAATCAAAAGTTGACAAAGGGCATAATAAAAGAGAAGCAAAAGAAAACGTTTGGATAAAAATATGAAACGTGTTATACCGTGGTTTCAAATAAGAGGATATTTCTGTCACAAGCACGATAGCGCGCGAAGCCCATTGCAACAAGGCCCGTATCCCGCGGATGGAACAACGTCCTATCCGTGCACATCAAGGCGCCGTTCCACGTTTACGAACCAACCTCTGCTTCTCTCCTTCCGGATGTTACACGTCCGAAACCCCGACACAAAAAAATTTTACAATTTAGCAACAGCATTTGTACATGCGCTACGACCTCAGCCCCCGTGTGCTATTTTGTTCAAAGGCTACTCTACCGCTCCGAAGGTCGTTCCAATTTTGACAAATCTGTACGATAATAGAGCGATTGAACACAAAATTATTGTAATACAAAATTCTGCAGACAAAATTTCGTAACGGAAAAGTTTCAATTTCAGTTGATTAAAAAAAAAACCTTCCTTCAACCACCCAGAGGATGAAGTAAAACCTTCGAAATGAATAAAAACCTTCCGATGGGACATCACTGGACTGACCCGAATCATTCGCTCGTAACGCAACGTGTTACAGAGCGAGGATCCAGTAGCCCGCGGTACGAAGGAGCGTACTGCTCGTTGCCCCGCCTTGTCGGTTTTTCGGCGAATTCCACTTTTATCGTTGCGTCAAAATTCCGTACAGGTCGTCGCGAGCGTACTCATCGAGCGCCTCCGCTAGTTTCCCGCTTTACACGAGTGCGGAGCGCGCGGCCTGGCAATCCGGCCAGATCAGTCGGCAAATGTCGTGACTCAACGAACTCGCTCCGAGTGTTGCGCCGTAGATTCATCAAAAATCTGGCCTCGACGTAACCGTAACGCGACGTTCTACCTCCAATGAAAAGTGACTGTAAAGAGTCAAGCGTCCCCCGAGTGTTTTTTCGAAAAATGTATCCCTTCTGGTACGAAATTGAGCATCCATCTGTATGCAGCGGGCTTTCAGTGAGATGTTATTTTCTCGGCAACTTGGTTTCGCGCTCTCCGCTCATTCTCACCTTGAAATTACAACGATGAGTCTCCCGTTGTGATTACATCCAAATATGGTACCCGCGTGACTCGGTCGCTCGGTGGTATTACATCGCTGAGGTTGCTCGGCCACACGGTGACTCGAGGATATACCAAGGTTGAGAGAAATGAGAAGAGACGGATGACGCTGTGATTCTACTCCTCGCTCTTTGCGATAATACGCTTTATAATGATAGCCGAGGAAATGAGACTCGGAAAGGTCCGGGATGTACGATCAGAGGACAGGACACGTTTTACTCGATGCACACAGCGAGAAATTCGAACAAAAATATTCACTGAAGCAGAGGACTTTGGGTTCTCCGTGTGTTGATTTTTTTTTTTTTTTTTTTTTTTTTGAATTTTCGCGTCTGTATTTTTGAACAATGTCCGTGTGTGCGCGCGCGCCTCGTAAAAATTGAAACAGCTACACGGAAAAAAGTCAGTACGGTAAATCATACTGGATATTCGACAACGAGTTACTTTCCGTTTAAAATTTATCGAGTACGCCGGTAATTTTTACCGGCATGTCCAAGTACCGCAATGATCAAAGAATAATCGGTAATTTTTTTGTGAAACGCTAAGAGTCACGGAACAGCTCTTTGCGGCAATAATTTTCTCAAGAGCACAGCGCGCAAGGATTCCACGAACGATAGAGACGAAGATCAATGTATTCGTTTCCAACTCTTTGCTTCGTCCTGGTAATCATACGGTTGATGACATATTTCATAACGATAATCGAATGTTTGTTTCTCGTAACAAAAAAACTGAAATCATCATACGGGCGAACGACCTGCATGATTCTTCCATGAAATTTACGGATCGCTCTGTCTCGCGATCGACGGTTGATGAAAAAAATGGCCGTTCGAATGATCGAGTGGCGCGTTTCCGTGACAAAGAGACTTTTTATTTTTCTAACGAAAAATTCTTCTCGTTGATTGTACGAAAAATAGTCAAACTTGAATATTAATTGTTAAAGGTAATATCACGAAGGTAACGTTACCGCAGCGGCTCTTGGTCCATCACGAAAATAATAACAAAATATTTATCTTTGATCGACTCGCATCACGAGCATGTCTCTTCGTGTCTCTTCATGTATTCTCGATACCGCATGTTGCATCAGCGACTGACACTTGAACGGCTATCCATTCCGTCACGAATTGCGGCGGGGCTCCGACTGCGATGAAACGCATACGATCTCCTGGATAGAATTGGAATAAAAAATGAATGTATCGATGAGTTTTAAAGGCAATGAAAACAAAAAAAAACACGATAACGAAAAAAGAATAGTCGCTGCTTCGAACGAGCGACGATTTCTTAGATTTTATCGTTACTTCTGGGAATTGAAAGAAAATTATTTTTTCTCCATGGGCAACCCGTGTCTGCGCACCGTCGTGATTCCGCGATAACTTGCGTCCTGCAAAAAAGACGGTGCCAACGGTATGCACGTTCACGGTGAACGCGGGCTCCAATATTGCGACTGTATTTTACGCGGGTTGCCTTTGCGTGAAAAACAACTTTGATCGTTGCTTCTCCGCGTCACTTTGTCAATGAAACTTTTCCGAGTTCGGTTGCCGAAGAAATATCTCCCGTCGTTGAAAAATTCAAATTATCCGTATTACCGATCAGAAATCTCACCTTCGACGAATATTTCCGATAATTTTGCCCCGGCGAGGGAACTCTTGAAGAGAAAAGCGTGCTTCCGATGAAACAATATTGTTTGAAAAACATTGCGCCGGAAGCATCCTAGCATAATGGCAAACTCGTCGTTGAGAACATCGAGAATGAAGCCATATCCGGTGGTGAACAGAGTACGCGGGTTGCTCGTATGCTGAGAACAAAATGGCAACGTCAAAAATTGAAAAAACATTTTGCAAAGTGTGCGAGCAAAAAAAAACTAGACAGCTCGAATTTTGCAAATTCTTTCCTCGTTGTAAGCTACCGGTCTACTCTGGAAGGCCAAGAAAAGCCAATTTTTAAGATTTTTTTTCTCAGCTTCTTCATCGGATATGACCATGGAACTGTTATTGCAACATTTTTTTATCCTTCGAAAGTACAAAACAAAAATTTTTCTTTTTATCTCGACTCTTTGAATAATTTATAGAAGGCGCCAAAGTCGAAAGTGTCTTGTCCCATGGCCGACGGTTAATCTCATAATCGGCGAGTCTGAAACAAAAATAAAAAAAGCTTTTTAAAGAGGAAGGTTTCTTACGCGACGTGCGACACCACTGTTGATGAAAAATCGAATTTAAAAAAAATGGCGGATGTTTGAAATAAATTTTGAAAAATTAAATTTTTATTTTCATTTCAAAGATCCGCCATTTTTTAAAAAATCGATTTTTCATTAACGGTGGTTGTTCGTCGCGTAAGAAACCTTTCTCTTTTAAATGCTTTTCAATTTTTTTGTTTCAAACTTGCCAATCCTAAGATCAATCGTCGGCCATGAGACGAGACATTTTCGATTTTGGCGCCTTTTGTAAATTATTCGTAGAATCGAAATTTAGAAAACATATTTTTTTTTACCTTCGAAGGACGAAGCAATGTTGCAATAACAGTTTTATAGTCATATCTGATAACGGAGCGGAGAAAAAAACACTTAAACATGTTTTTTTTAGCCTTCCGAAGTAGACCGGTACCTTAAGATTCATTCGTCGTAAGATTTATTCGAAAGGTCTTCGATTTGTCGGAAAAATCACGTCGATGACGAGTCACTTGCTTCGACCGTCTGCTCTCTAAACTTTGGCTTTCTCGTGACGAAAGATGAAATTTGAAAAAATTAGCGCTCCGACGCCGTGTTTCGTTAAGCACGAAACAAAATCAAGTAAGGAGATTCAACATTGGTGGAAATTTTTTTTTTCGATTTCAGGTTGCCGGAAACAAAGTATCCCTCGTAGGATTCGAATTTCGGTACAAACTTTGAAAAATATTGACCCTAACTCCGGGATTCTAAATTCCCCGGCTATCGACGTCAAACTTTTCGTACGAAAGGACCGAGGGATATGGTTTTCGTCGTCGCTGAGAATTGGAATTAGGTCTAAGAGCGGATAAAAAAAAAATTAAGTCCAACCAAATTGATGATTTTCAGCAACTGCGTCTTGAGATCCACCTCGGATCGTTGAGCGGACTGAAGGAATCGGTCCTGTTTTCCCTCATTTTCGAGGTCGGTACAATGCTCGCCGATCGTGACACCCGGGGCTAAATAATTAGCTCGAAAATCATTATACGTATCGAGCGGCTGAGCCAAACGCGGCCGTTTTCCGAGAAACGCGCAGGTGGCGAACCACTTGCAATTATCGGCGCTTTCCTCCGCCATGCAGGGCACGGCGTCGCAGAATATCTTGTCATTGACGCTCAATTGACCATTGAGCTTTTTCGACGCCGGAAATCTCTTGCCGTGAAGATAAAGCTTGCTGGCTAAAAATGATATCCTCTCTTCGGTCGAGCTATCGTCGCAAATCGTCATGACGCCGTGACGATTACCGATGCTTCTCACGATGCAAGGAACCGAAACGAGTCCCATGCCGATGGATACTTCCGATTCATCGTTGTCGGTCCAGCACATAACGGCGTACCAATTGTACTGCGATTGATGATGAAAATCTTCGCTCTCCGTGTCTTGACGGTCCAGAACGTGACATGAGAATTTGACCTGTGTCGAACGATTAATGTTTTTTCACCTTCCCACTTGTCGATTCATTCGGTGTTATTGGTGGTCTTTGTTTTAGATTACGCAAAATCGTGAAAATTCTACTTACCTTCATGTTCGTGCGAACGTAACTTGACATCGGAATGTTGTCGGGCACGAGTTTGCCATTGCGATAAAACCGACCTTTTTTCAGAAGAGCCCGATCGACCTTTCCATCGTAAAGGAATTCTATTTCGGCACAATCGTGCGGGAATATGTCCGAAATTTCACCGTTCACGCCGTACAAGTATTTTTTACGCAACATCTTTCACGACTTCTACCGAAAGATTTTCTTCCAAATTTTCGTAAACGTTATGTTCGAGAACACAACTTGAATATCACAATATAAAAGAACACACGGTTCTTTGTCAATAATAAATACAGTTATGTTTCACGAGCACTTTGCGTCGGTTATTTGTTGTAAACAGTTTGACTGCAAAATATCTGCTAACCAACACTAGTGTTGGGCTTCGACGCACATGCACGTGCCGAGCTCCATCGGTGTGTGTAGCTGGCGGCCATGTTGTCGAAGGACTTCGGTTGACTCACTTCGACTATACTCGGCTTTTCCGAAGCGAGTCGAAGCGACCCGAACGTCGCTCGCTCACAGACACGGGCCATCATGCTTGTGTTGTGCGCGCAGAGGGCGCAGAGTGGGGGTCCATTCTGCGCGCAATCTGGCTGCACTGAGTCGAATCGTGGGTGGGTTGTTTATCTTTGTTTTTTCATTTCACCCGGTGGGATAGAGCACCTCGCTTTCTCGCTATATTTGGCGAAATACCTTAAAAACGCGTTGTACGTCTTCGACGACTCGTTTCAGTTAGTTCTGCTTGCTCGAGATTGTCGCATTGCTTTTCGTCTCGCGATACGCCGTCGAAATAACAAGGAAAACTGCAAGCGTTCATCGGTAAGCGGCCTTTCTTTTTCTCCCACAAAAAAAAATGTCAATGCATTGTTCTCTAAGGCGGCGTTTACGATGATACCGGTAACCTGTTGAAATTTTTCCAGATTTTTTAACAAATTTTTCATCCTTGTTCCTCATTTAACCCTCCGTCTGTCGACTGGGTCTTTTAAGACCCAGACGACAGACCCAGACCCAGAGTGTTTTGAGTGTAAAAAAAAAATGTTATTTGTCGCATTTCCAGGTCTTTTGGCACTGGTGGCTAGCGTCAATTGTCTCTACTCGTCCACTTCAGACGTCATAGACTTGACGCCCGATAACTTTGACAAACTCGTGACAAACAGCGACAGCATTTGGGTCGTCGAATTTTACGCTCCTTGGTGCGGACATTGCAAACAATTGACGCCCGAACATGAAAAAGTGGCTACGGCGCTCAAGGTTTGTTTCCGTTACAGCCAGAAAACTAATCTTCCAAATACAATTGCCATCCCGATTCCCACGTAGAAAAAAAGAATCTTTCCAAGAAGCTTGCAAAGAACCTTTCCAAGATTCTTCACAAGACGCTTGAAAAAATGAATCTTTTCAAGATTCTTCGAACGAATGCTTCCAAGATTGAACGCAGTATTAAAAGAATTTTGGTAATGATGGTCAACTCTATTTTTTATTTACTATCGTTTTGCTAAATGAAGTTTTTCGATTTTCTCAAATTTCTTCTTTTTAGAAAATTGACTATGATCAGTTTTTAATTTTTGGTGAGGTTTTGAAAAAAACAAACGATTTTTTGAAATTTTGGTTTTTAAGGATTTTGTAACCTGTGACCTTTTTGCAGCCAGTTTGTAATCTTTCCAAATAGCTTCGAAAGATTTTTCTCCGCTTTGCACTTAAAATATTTCCAAGATTATTTTTCTAACGAATTGAAGAATCTTGTCAAGTCTTGTGAAGAATCTTTGCAAGATTCTTCAAAAGATTCTTGGAAATTTTTTTTTTTCTACGCGGAATATTCTCATAAATAAAACCACCCTAGCGGAACTTGCAATGCATTGTTGAGTGGAAAAACGCAGAAAGCAACGGCAAAAGCAACGTTGCTTGTAACCTTTTAAAATAGGTCGAAACACCGGCAAAGCAACACCAAATTTTTTCCATATTTTTGTTTCACTATTCCTCTTCTGCTTATTGGTAAACAACGCCACTAAAACCATCCCGAGCGTCCTTTTAACACCGTCGGTAAGGTAGAGAGCCGCGAAAGCGGATTTTTACAAAAATTTCACGTTTTCACCGTTGTTTTACCGATTTAAAAAGATGAAAAGCAACGCGTTGCTTTTGGCGTTGTTCGGACCGTTGCAACTTCCGCCAGGACATTGACAAAGTGTCCTAACATATTCTAAATTTCCTTTTTTTTTTTTGCTCTTTCCGAATAAAGGGAGTCGCGAAGGTCGGAGCCGTAAACGCGGACGTGCACAAGACCCTTGGCGGTCGTTTCGCAGTTCGTGGTTTCCCGACGATAAAAATCTTCTCCGTGAACAAGAACAGGCCTGATGATTACAATGATCACAGAACGGCCGAGAAGATCGTTGAAGCGGCGCTGGATGCGGCAAAGAAAAAGGTTCGCGAAGCATTGAGCGGTGGAAAGAAATCGTCTGGCTCGAAATCCGGCGACACGAAGGACGTTGTCGCGCTGACGGACGATAATTTCGACAAGTTGGTTCTCAATTCCGAGGACATGTGGCTGGTTGAATTCTACGCTCCTTGGTGCGGTCATTGCAAGAATTTGGCGCCTGTATGGGCGAAAGCTGCGACCGAGCTGAAGGGCAAAGTAAAATTGGGAGCTCTCGATGCGACTGTTCACACGATAAAAGCTCGCCAGTACGAGATTCAGGGATATCCAACGATCAAGTATTTCGCGCCTGGCAAAAAAGACACCGATTCGGTCGCCGAATACGACGGTGGACGTACCAGCAGCGATATCGTCAATTGGGCGATGGACAAACTCACGGAAAATATTCCAGCCCCTGAAGTAATCGAGATAGTTGACGAGAAATCCTTGATCGACGCGTGCAACGATAAACCACTTTGCGTTGTTTCCGTACTTCCTCATATTCTCGATTGTCAATCTGACTGTCGAAATGCTTATCTCGAGACTCTCGCCTCTCTCGCTGACAAGTACAAGAAAAAAATGTGGGGCTGGGTCTGGTCCGAGGCTGGAGCTCAGAAAAACGTTGAGGAAGCGTTAGAAATCGATGGTTTTGGATATCCCGCATTAGCGGTCGTAAATATGAAGAAAATGAAGTACTCGCGTCTCAAGGGCAGTTTCTCGCGTGACGGTATCAATGAATTTTTGCGTGATCTCAGTTACGGTCGTGGTGGCACTGCTCCCCTTAAAGGTGCCCAATTGCCGAAAATCCACAAAACAACACCTTGGGACGGCAAAGATGCTGAACCACCTCAAGACGAGGATATCGATCTCAGTGACGTTGATCTCGACGAAAAGGACGAACTTTGAATGAATCCGTGAAAAAAAAATTATATTTTCCATTTAAATATACATATATATGTTCGTTCGTGCTCGCGCGCAAATATTCAAATTCGACGTGGAAACTTGATAATCGAATCCTTCGAAGAATTTCCGAGCGCGAAATCTTCCCAATTTTGAGTTTTGCGAAACGAAAAGACCGAGAATCGATTGATATCGAGATTCATCGATTTCCATCAAGTTCCGTACAATTCAAATTTCACCGAATTTTTGTTTTTTTTTTCTCACCGTTCATTCCATCGAGAATTTTTCCGAGTTAATGTACAATATATTTTTCGAAACGTTTTATTTTTCCACTCGATTGAAGACTGCAAAATTTTTACAACGAGTCCATCTTGTATGCATAGAACACAATTTCTTTGGTTTTTTTTTTTTTTTTTAATATTGTCCTACAATCACGTCCAGCGTCTTCCATCGAACGCAAAAATAACGATAAGTCGTGGGAAAACTCACTGAAAAAAACGAAAAAGATTGCGTTTAGAAAATATATATATAAAAAAAAAGCACAGTCATCTCATAAACGTAATTGTAAAGAAAACATTGTAATTATAATTTTTCTTTTTTAATGAATAAATGAAATGAGTAGAAGTTCATTGAATACTGAAAATTTCATATGAAAAAAATATTCTCTCACGTCCGAAGATTTTCATCACATTTTTTTCAAAAAATCCAATCCATTTTCATGTCAGTATGTTCAGAATTTCCCAAAATGTCCAAAAAACACATTTAGAAAAAATGTCTGGACGTTTGTGCTTTCCTTAAAATAAATATATCCTTTTAGCACCAATACACTAGATGAAAAAAACAATTAACAATTTAAGTAAACGGAATTGCTAAAAAAATCATGCAAATTGGAAATTTGCACATAGCTTCTTTATTTGTTTCCGTCGTTCGTGAAGTTTCCTTACTGAGGAAGCCATGATAATAAACATACATGCCATAAAGTTGGTCAAGGAAATCATAAAGGAGGTTTGACGAAAGACGGAAGAAAATGAGGAAGCCATATGCAAATTTCAAATTTGCATGATTATATTTCTGAAGCGCTGCAACTAAAAAACGCAGCGACATACGTCCTCAACCCGCCGAGGCCCACCATTTTCTGGTATTCTGGACCGGTCCACCCTGGGTCAACAGCGACCCACAACTTCTTTTGCTTATAAAACACGTTTGAAACAAAATTTTCTAACTCGTAAGTAGTAAAATCGAATCGTTATAACTTCAAGAATGAGAATATGCAAGGCTGCAAGCGATATTGTCATCTTTAAAAAAACTGAATAAATGCAGAAAAAGTCCGAAAATTGGCCAGTAGGACTTGTCGGACGTTTTTAACTATTCTTCCTTTGTTTATCGCGCTAAACAGCTTTAATTATAGTGATCTGCAAACTAGAGACTCCCAGCTACAAGTTGGCGAAGGCCGTTTTCATGAGTTTTTGGAAGAGGATATTTCCACCCTGGGTCTGTAGCGACCCAAAAAGCGCTACTTCAGTGTTTCGGACGAAAACCAGAGGCCGGCTGAGATAGATGTTGTTTCTGCTCGAAAGTTCATATTTTTCGCCTAATTTAGAGCGAAAGCGTGGGCCTTCGCTCATTCCTCTTACTGCAAACAGGACTTTAAAGATGGCAGTGGGTCGCTGTAGACCCAGGTGGCCCTCAGAGGGTTAATTGACTGGATCAAATCGTTTCGTATTGATCTAAACTTTATTGTACGTTGGTACAATAAAGTTTAGATTGTTGTACGTTGGTACAATAAAGTTTAGATTATTGTACGTTGGTACAATAAAGTTTAGATTATTGTACGTTGGTACAATAAAGTTTAGATTATTGTACGTTGATCACCAAGTTTCTAGTATATGGCACGTGGTTGCCATATTTTGCAACGTGTTGACAATTTAATAAAATTTTCATTACTGTCTTTGGATTGAAGATAATGAGAGGGAATAGCGTCTCAAATAGTAGCATTAGTCGCGTATGGTGGTCTCGAATTCGTCCACAGGTAAAACATTCCGCGAGGTTTAGAGGACGGCTTTACACCGCCCATCAGTGCATAAGGTGGTCCTCTGCATCGATGGAGAAGAAAATCAATCGACGAAGGACAACGCTGTCCGATAAAGCCGTTTGGCGATATCACCGATTCGGCGAATAATTCGAATGCCCGCGAGTGCGAGCACGAACCTCCGATGTCAAACGTACAGCCCGATTGACTCGATCCACCGTTTGGATAAAAATCCGTGTGACCAATGGCCTCAGGATAACCAAGTAAACCGGCATTCGTGTGAATAATCTGCACATAATTGGCGTCCTTTCGAGATATTCGAGCACCGGGACGAGCATGCTTGAACATCGGATAAGCTGGATCCAATCCTAAATTTCAGAAACAAAAAATTATCAATGAGAGGGAATAACAAAAATTGGAATAGGGTAATTGAAAGGGAAATTCCAATAGGGAAATTATAAGACTCAATGAAAAGAAAGTATGAATAGTGAATTACGATTTGAAACAATGTTGACATTGCTTAACGTACAATTACCAGAACAAGGGAAACATATATGAAAAAACGTGAAAGCGTTTAAGGCAGCGGAAAAAATAGTTGTTTATGTTACCAAAAATACTGTCGATAGCGCTGTTGGAATGATAACCAGCGACTCCCATCACATGAGCTTCCAGTGAATGTCCAATGAGCGTTGTTAATTTGGTATCAAGAAGCTTGTTTCGTCTCAAGAAGTTGATCATCTGCGCAACCTATTCGGCCGACCCTGACGACCTGTTTAGCCGCCCATGGATACGACGAGAAAGCGATTAAACCCCAATCGACGATGAACACGTTCACATCAGCGAAGGCCAAGTATGCTGTGAATGGATCAAAATTTTTCCGCTTTATTAATTAAATATTTCATCCCCATGAAATTATTATAGGAGAATTTTTGTAAATTCATCACTAAAAAAAATGCATACTCTGTGTTTTCCTTTCCCCATATTAATAAATAAATCAATTAATATTAATAAATTTTGGGGAAGCTTTTTGCAAAAATTTCTGGAATGCTGGAAAATTCTTCATGACGATGAATGATAAACTCACCGTCGCGAATAAGCGAGCAAGACGGACCATCAGCGTTGGTGATCCATCCGTGAGTTATGAATACCGTTGGTTTTTTGGGATCGAAGTTACTCGCGCGTATATCCTTGAGTGTGTAACGATTGAACGTGATCGGTTGGCAATTTTTGAGATTTTTCCTCGTGAAAAGTTTGAACGAAACACTGGTGCCAAATGTTCTGCTGGCCGAGCCTCTTGGTGGTATTTCCACGGCGGTCAATTCGACGAGTTCGCCCTTGTCGTTCTCGATTTGAAGACCCGACGGAAAATCCTCGACCTCGAGTTCCCAACGATCAGTCGCATTGTTATTTTTCGCTGATTCATCGATAACGTCATTGAAAGTCGTATGAGACTCTGTAAATTTGGAATCGACGAAGAAAACTGGAAAAGAAAATGCTCTGATTAATGTACGCTAGTGAGAGATATTCCATGCAATTCACCAAACATTCACCAGGTGGCGCCGAGAGAAATGCTTTCTCACAATTGAATGATTCTTGTCCCAAGTATAAAAGGCTTGCATCAGAGACCTTGTGTCCCTAATCAAGGATTATACGTTATAGAAGAATTATTCGATAACTTGTTCAAACAAATTGATATCTTCTCAATATAAACTACTGGAAACAATTAAGGGATCAGATTAAGAGCAAAAAAAAAGCTTCAAAATGCTTTTTTTAGACCTCGATACGACTATTTTTCACTGAGCATTTTTAAAAACCACTAAAAACGTAGGACATTTTTTTCATCCCTTAATTGTTTCAAGTACATGAATTTCATAGAATTATGCGAAGATCTATTTTTTTTTGGGAATCAAGTCAAATTTTACTCACCAAAATTAAGGCTCACGAGTAGGCAGCTTATCGACAAATGAATCTTCATGTTTGAATATTAAGACGATTGCGCTGGAAAATCTGTACCAGTTCGACGTTTATATATCGGAACTATTGCGGTATGGCAAATATGACGAGCAATCAAAGAGGACCAATTAAGCCCGTGCGATAAGATTGTGTAAATATCAAACTTGACGAGGAGCAATTGTATGCTATAAATCATCGTGCATTCGTCCAACATCGACACCGATGAAGCGGAAAATGGCAAATAGCATTATAGAGACGATCGAGATTTTTTTTCAACAGGTCAAGCGTTCACGTTGCATGAAGAAAAAATGTTTAAGGGGCCACGTGTATCCTTTTGGCGACGAAGAATTATTGCGGAGGCAAAAATCGCAAAAAAAGATAATCATTGAACTGTGCGGATCTTCAAACGTTCGAGTCGCAATTTTTTCCACGTCCTTCATGAAGAATATAGACATTACTAAAAATTCCGAGAGTTTCATAGATTAATACAAAAGATAAGCATTTTTTTTATTTCTTTTTAAATATTTAATATAATCAAGCATGGAGCAACTTTCTTAGTAGAAAATAGTGTATTTAGTTTGAATAGACTTTCAACGATTATTCAATAAAATCTACACTTGCTTTTTATCACAATAAGAATGTAGCACAAAAATAGAAACTTTTGAGAGAACAATATCTCGATAACGAGTAATAGGATTTTTTGAAAACGGGTTATTTCCCAACAACGATATAAAACCTTTGTCTCTAGCTTACGAGCTGCATAAATGACAAGTAAAGTCTTACCGTTGACGTCTTTCGATTTTGATTAAATTTGAATGTTATTTTTAAGATCAAAGAGAAACGTTTTTTTTTTTATCAGCGGAAAAACGTTTCCAGGGGGTGAAATTGCCCCCTTAAGTTGGGACCTCAGAGGGGTACTTTTCAGGCTTTACCTATTTCCACTTCGCTCCGCTATCAAGGTAATTATCCATTTGGGTGCATTCGAGTATCTTAAGTAGAAATAGGTGAAATTTAAGGGGTAATTTCACTTCCTAGAAACGTTTTCCCACGGATAAGAAAAAATACTTCTTACATTTTTATGTAAAATAAAATATCTAAATTTCATAAAAATTGAAGGACATCACGGGATAGTCGAATTTTCCTTGAGTCGAATTTTCCATATTCTCTTCTATCTAAATCTGTAAATTCGAATAAAACAAGCACCGATTTTTAAAAATTTCTCTATAAATGTGTCTATTACGAGTCAGATTTTGGTGCTTCGGTCAGTCTCTCATGTTCCCTCAGCGCTTTGGTGAAGCTCTTTTTCTTGCTCAACAGTTGATCCGCCGTGAAATGATGAAAGGCCACATTTTCCAGGAGGAATACATCGTAAGCAGCGTCGTGAGCTTCCTCAACGGACAAAGATAGGCTCTCCTTGGCCAGATTGGAGAGAGTCAGGGCTCCTTTGACCCAGCGTCGCATGGGATATTTTTCTCTGAACATCCCCAGGGTATCGCAGAAACCGTCTATGACCGCAGAAAATTCTCTAACGAGAGCTTCATCCTTCATGAGAGTGATGAGGCGCGGTGTATCGAACGGAGCATTGTGAGCTACGAGGACGCAGCGATTGTCGAAGCTTCGCAGATATTGCAATAAATCGACAAGTACAGCGCGTTTGGGCCTCGCATCGACCATACTATCGCTGCGATAGAGCGTGCCGTCTTGTATGTGCAGCTTGTTCATCATTGTAGCGGATGGATTGATGGGTTTCGTTGGTTCGATGTAACGATTAAATTCCGAGTTTTTACCCCTGATGGCGATCTGGAGAACGTTACAATCAATTTCGAGGCCGGAAGTCTCTAGATCAAAGAAAAGCAATGTCGGCTTTCGAACATCATTCGATTGACCATTCCGTTGATCGTGAACAATGGGGATTCCCCCTCTTCGTGAGGATTCTTCTTTGTCGTTGAGCTCGCGAAGCTTCGCTATCAAAGTTTTTCTCGTTGTTTGTGTTACCGGTCCCACCGAATAATTGTGCTCGGCAAATTTTGACCGCAGCTCCGCGTCGGTTAATGCTTCCAGCGACATTTTTGCCTCAACTCGACGAAAACTCTTTGATGATGCAATTATTCCAGGAAATATCGATGATGCCGATCGGATAATCTTTATGTCGAAGAAAGGAATGTGCACGTACTTGCACGTAGAATGCAGGAGAGCGTTTTGTAGCAACAGTCGGAAACGCCGCCCGCCGGGTGTTTTTTAGCGGTAGGGAGTCTGGGTAGTGGGGATCGTATAGCCCCCGCATTCGTTTTGGACACTTACGCGCTTTCAGCGTGTACGTATAGATATATACATCGGCGTATAAAATGCTGCAGTATGTGGCGCTCGAAGCGTCCAAGACGAATGCGGCTGCGACGAATTTGAGCAGAAGTTCCGCACTTGGCCGCTAGGTGCGTCTATACATATATATATATATATATAATATATATATCTATACACAGCGGTAATTAACCTAAAACGCAGCGATGAGCTTGGCAGTTGTGTGCAAATCGTGCAAATGCATTCTTCCGTTCTTTCCATGATGACCTGAAAAGAATATTTGCCTCGACAAAATGATTACAAACGCAAAAGTGGAAATTGAAAATGGCACGAATGATGATGATGATGATATTGGAACCGCGCAAACGGAAAAAAACGTCGAAAATGCGGAAATCCTACCTGGTTACGCGAAATTCGACGATTACGTCAAGGTATGAACATTGTTTTTAAGGTCGCACGTGGTGCGCTATCGTACATTTGGTATAATTTGTTATTTGGGATTGGGACCAGTATTTTTTTTTGTCGATATCATTGTTGTTTTGAGAAACGATAGAAAATGTTTTTTCATCTGTTTTGTCTTTCGTTGGATGTAAAATTCGACGAATACTCATATTGCACATTCCAGAGTGCATTCGGAGCTATGAAAGTTGGAATAAAAGCTGCCAATAGTTTGCCGAGCGGTGAAAATTTCAATTACTACTCGTGCTTTCCAAAGTTCAATGAAATTCGGAACAAGGAATCGAAGAGAGTCCTCGGTATCATGCAAGGCATCGTCGAGCTTTCCGGCGTGGCAGGCAGTGCGCGACATCGAGATATCGAGGAAACGTTCGAGCTCGTGGTCGAAGCCAATGACGTATTTCTCGATCGAGGAGTGAGTTTTTTTTTTTTTTAACGGATGTAAATTTATCCCAGCCCATTTATCGTTATAATAGTGTTACCGATTTAATATATTTTATAGCAATGTTTAGTAAAAAATAATGCAATTTTCATACATGCCGATGGTTTCTTTTTTTTTTCTTTTTCATTGTACACGGACCTTTTTTTGAGAGCAGTTTCTCGAGCTCCGCCGTAACGACTAATACAATTATCTCTCCCTCGTGAAGGAAGCTTAACGGTCGATGGAAAGAAATTGGAAGGCTCCGTGCCCACTTGTAATTCGCTCGGTTTTATCTATCTATTTTTTTTTGTAATAACAACAATACTCAATGACAGTAGTATTATTGAAACATTGAATTTATTTTATAATCAACTAATTGAAAATAAAAAATGAGTATCTATTTTTTCATGAGAAAAAGCTAGGAAAATCTTTAAAAAATGTTTTTTCATAAAAATTCATGAAAATATTGATTATTTGGGAAAATCATTGGTAGATTCGTGTTCTGAGAAAAAAATATACACCAATATGAGGTTATAAAAAAGTAAATTAAGAAAATTTGTTTTCGCAGTTTGGCCAAAATTGAATCGGTTCGCTAAAATAACCGCAACTTATTTTATAAATAACATTACAACTTCGACACGAGCTCATTCTCTTCGCGATGGTCGAAGCTTGAAAATTCCTCTCGGTTTATCCGATCCCGATCATTTTTTAATTTTCGGTAGATTTTGTAATATTGACCATCGATCTTTGAAAATTTTTCAAGGCATTCCCCTTACCATTTTCTTCGACGACTTTCAAGCTGCTCTCGTTTCTACAAAAATTGAGTTATCGAGCCTAACCAAACGGTATTCTCCAAGTTCAGCGACCACCCTTAGGTACGAAAAAGAAACTTTAGCATCCGTCGAACCAAAGTAGAGTTACGAGCACCTGAAATTTCGCTATTTTGAGGTTTTTGAAGACGGTGCCAAAATTGAGCAGGGATTTTTCTGACGAAAATTCATTAATTTTTTTTTTTTTTTTTTTTTTTTTTTCCAAGTTATCGGTGGTTTCATGTTCAGAGAGGAAAAATACATCGATATCGGGTCCTAAAAAAATAGACATATTTTTTTCATTTTCGCCATTTCAATCTAATCTGCCAATTAAAATGACTGTGATTTATTTTCCAGTTAAAATCGGCAATTATCTTGTCGCACAAATACCGAGTGATATCAAATATAAATTTTTTTTACAGAGTGTCTGCATGGACGAGGAGGCTGGAGTACCGAAAAAGCCGGGAGTAGCCCTCATGGTGTCACAGACGAATCGGAAAAACGTTTTTGGCTCTTGGAACGCTACCACGGCCAGTCACAGCGATATTCGGAGCAAAAATTCTACAACGGACATGTCGGCGATACGTTTGTTGGCAGCGCGGAATGTTCAGAGGCCGCAACTATCGTTCAGGGATAAAATCGACAATCGGCCGAATATATGGAAACCGAGAATCACCGATAAGCCAAATTCTCTAAAACCACTCGCACTTTATTTGACGGAGGGTGAAAACGGCGAGATTTTCAGTCATCCTTACGAGTTTGAACTCGAGAAATTCGAACCTCCCGAGTGTCAGTTGACAAAGCGGGATCCCATACCGTATAAAAATCTCGACGACACGCCTCTCATAATGATCGAAAAGACGGAGGACATGAAAATTCTGCTCGACGATTTGAGGAAATACAACGAAATTGCCGTTGATCTCGAGCATCACTCGTATCGCAGTTTTCTAGGTATAACATGTTTGATGCAAATATCAACGAGAGACACTGATTATCTGATAGACACTCTGAGTCTGAGGTCAGAATTGCACGTACTGAATGAGATATTCACGAAACCAACGATTCTGAAGGTATTTCACGGTGCCGATTGCGACATTCACTGGTTACAACGCGATTTGTCGTTGTACGTTGTAAATATGTTCGATACCCATCAAGCTGCCAAACAATTGGATCTGCCGTATCTGAGTTTGGCTTTTCTAATGAAGAAATATTGCAATCTGGACCCCAATAAACACTTTCAATTGGCCGATTGGCGAATCAGACCGTTACCCGAGGAATTGATGAAATACGCGCGCGAGGACACTCATTACCTTCTCTACATCAAAGATACATTGCGCAACGATCTCGTGGATTCGGCAAATGGAAGGGATAATATAATTCGCGCGGTATACGATCGTAGTACCGAAGTTTGCAAGAGGATTTACGAAAAACCTGTATGGAACGAGGACAGTTGTACGAGCATTTATCGAAAGAGTCAAAAAATGTTCAACAACAGGCAACTATGGGCATTGAAGGAATTGCACAAATGGAGGGACGAAACAGCGAGATTCGAGGATGACAGTACGGGTTACGTATTGCCGAACCACATGCTGCTGAATATAGCGGAAACGCTACCGCGCGAGATGCAAGGAATATTGGCGTGTTGCAATCCCATACCGCCGCTCGTGCGACAGAATTTGTTAAAATTGCACAAATTTATATTGAAAGCCCGGGAACAACCCCTCATCAAGCCCATCCTCGAGCGTGACATCAGACAACGATTGACACAGAGAAATCAAGCGGCAAATTTAGACGTATGGATCTATACACCTCACGATACACCGAGCGGTACGGAGGTCGGAGCTAATTTACCGTGTCTCCTGAATATTGAAAATCCGGGGAATACGCTCGTAGAGGATAGAAGGATCGAGCACAGCGTCACTGTCTTCGACGGACCAACCAGTGCGGATGTAAGTGCCAATTCTATTTTTTGCCAATTACATTTTACCCAACGATTTTCGTTTACGATTTACAACTTTCATGAGGTAACCCAGCCGCTGATGCCGATTTCCAACGATGGTTATACATTTTTGTCGAATGCCTACGAATATGAGCATCAGCCCATGATTTCAAGCGTCGGATAAACGATTTTTTTTTTTTTTTTTTTTTATTGCGATTAGAACTCTCAAGGTGCACAGATTTCCTGATTAATCGTCTTTTGACTCGGCGGATCTTGAGAAAAAATGTGATGCTTGAAAAATTGACTTGTACCGTGAATTTATCGACTTGTTCGTATTATTCGTAATATACGTTCCAGAGTCAAGACGTATTCCTCTAAAATTAGTAATTTTTTCTTTCTTTTTAATTAGTATTTGAGTCTCAACTCTGTCATTCGATACGAGTAATCGCACGATCGACGATTACTCGATAATCGTAATAGTGGAACGATCGATTTCACTCGTATCGCGCGCTATTATTCGAGCACGGAAAATTTTTAACGAAAGATTTTCTCCAGACCGACGAAGCGACGGAACGATCGAGAGTATTGAGAAACAAGAAGATTCTCTTTGTCAGTCCTTTCGAGAGGTACAAGCGCGTAATGCCGATGGTCGCGGCGCAGGAGGATCAAGAACGAAAGGATCGGGAGGAGGCGGAGGCAGCGCGCAATCTTGCCGTGATCAAGGAGCAAGAGAGCACAGCACGGAGCATCGGGAGAGTTCACGAACACTTTAGAAAGGTCGTTAAAAATACGGACGTTGACGAGAGTCCGAACGAGACTCGGAGAAATGCCAATGTTCAAGTTCCACTCGGTCAGATGCACGGTAGAAAGAGAAAGAGACAATCGGACGTGGCGGATTCGACCGATGACCGTCAAGATTACAAGTACGACGTTGGCACCCCGAAACCGTTGTTTCGTCTCTCTGCCATTGATGATTATCGGAAAAAGGGAATAAACGAAACTGCGGATAACAATGGCCCGAAGAAAGTTGCGAAGTATGACGGTGAATCGACGAGAGAATCGATGCCGACGACGAATGTGCGGAAAAAGGAAAAGAAGAAAAATCAGAAAAATGATTTATCGCCAAAAAAGGAAACGGGGAACTGTCAACGGTCTACGAACGAACGAATCGGCCCGATCAGTTCGAAACAGTAAGTTTCTGCATTAAGGAGGGGTGGGATAAAAGTCAACGTAACCGCGATACTTTTCTACACCCATTTTTCTCAAAGACGGCTCGATGGAATGAAACAAGAATAGCGGGGCCGCCTTCGTGGGCAATACGCGCACAAGGTCTCGCCATTTTTTTTTTTCTCATTGAATCGTTTTCGAAAAATATGTGTCGGATATTTTAGCTTCAGCTTTCTCGCGCTAACTGGACCATCGAAGATAGATTTTCACGATGTTCAACGACGTTAAACGTCATGAAAGTTCTGGAATGTCATGAAATTTTTATTTCTCAAATTATTCCGTTCTCTACGACGTCAGGTCCACTGATCCATTCGCTATTTGCGCGTACACTACGGTATTTAAAAATTTTCCGCGATTTTTTAATAATACGTTTGAAATATCGAATCGATAGTATCGGACACGATTAAATTGTAATATTTGTTTCTTTCAATTTTACGAAGCACTATTTTTCATGCGCTGATAAATTTGCAAGTGTCACCGAACGTCGCGAAATGAATTTGTTTGCCTCAAATGGACAAATTGGTTTTTGACAAAGGCGTTTGAAAAATAAATAAGATTCGCGATACTCGGGCTTACAATTTTTACGTTGTCGTTCAAACATTTGTTTGCGAAATTGTACAAGCATTCGAAACAATTTATGGTTTGTAAATTTTTACGCCATGTTTTTTTCTCCATCGAGAAGAAAAATGTTTCTATTTGTTTCTAATTAATTTAATCGAAACCCTTAATTTTATATTTCATCGAGGTATTTGAGAGCGCTTTTTTTAAATGAAATTTTAGATCCCGGAAGAAAGGTCAGAAACGCGCGAATATGGAGGAATTGCAGCGAAAAGGAATGCTGCCCCAACAGAATTTCGATTACAAATCGGTGGATTTTAGCAGCTTTCAGGGTGGCAGCACAACCGGCGATGCGTCCAAATCGACGCAGTTCCAACAAAAAAAGGTACAATTTTTTCTCATTTCCATTTCGGAATAAATATACGAACTTGTGTATAAAAACTCTTTCGTGTTTTCACAGAAAATGGATAAAATCAAGAAAGGCAAGAAGCGAAAGAAACAAAAGATCAAAGGAATATAAATTTAAAGAAAGAAAAAAAAAAAACACGCCACAATGCTACAAGTTTCATGCTTACGTTCTATTCTGTTGGCCGGTTTTTTTTCCATCACTAAATTTGCTTTGCTTCAACATTGCTGTACTTTCTTTCGCGAAATTTGTCAATTGTCTCGTGAGGCGTGAAAATCGTCAAGAATGTTGTGACTATGATCAACGCAATTGGCGCGATGAATATGAAAAATTTATCAATCGTTGTGAGAAAAATAATTAAAAAAAGTTCGGATACCGAAAAACACAATATAGCATATTATTTGGCCTATCCGGACGAAACCTCGGGATATTTCTAGAATAGGTTACCAGAATGGATTACCACTCTCCATAGAAATAATCGCCCGTATCCTAGAAAGTTTATTTTATGCCGATAAAATCATATCGTGGTTATCGAGAGCTTGTATCGCACAAATTTTTTGTCGGAAAATTCAATGTCGATTCGGAAGAATGTAAAACTGGGGAGGACAGATTTTAAAAAAATATCCAGTCAAGGTAACACATCAGCGCGATACAGTCGTTTGGAGAATAATCTCGCTGACTGACTAGTTCGATGATTGTATCGCGGTGCGTCAATTATCCGGCCAATTCGGGACATACGCGCGTATGTATTCGTAAACCGCGATATCGAATAGTTTGAATAAATTTCAAAGTCACTTTGACTCATGGTCGTGACGAACGCGACCGTCCACGAGATCCTTATCCGTGTCATTCTCGATTTCTTTCCACATTAATTTAGATCGTCCGACGCGTATACATCGTCTCTCAGCGTACGTTGTTATTCCTTTCTACGCTCAGTGACCCCGATTCCGTTGAAACATTATATACATGTCTGTACATTAAATTTTCAATGTCCATCAATCTTGCAAGACAGTCCAATCTCCGATCTTGAATTCCGCCACATGGCCAGACGCGTCTATTTTCTCATCGTGATTTTCTTAAATTTTCTCGTCGACGCACGAGACGACAGTGCGACGCATATCCACAATGACAATTATGAAGAAATCGTTGTGAAAATCCGCGATAATTACAGCGTAACGCGCTCGAACGATTCAATGTTTGGAAAAAATTCGAGTGATTTCGAAAAATCGTCGTTAAACGTTATCGACTGTTTTGGTTTGGGTACGTCGATCGCCCAAATACTCCAATGGTGGTTCACGATCAACGACGATAGCGCAAACGCCCGTGATGTACGTTTTTTTTTAACTTCGAGAAAAAAACGACGACGCGTTCGAGTACTCGCCGGTGAACAATTTGGTCTCGAGTGGACGGATTTTCAAGTCGAACGAAGAACCGTCTTTATAGTTCACGGCTTCTTATCGCACGGAAATACATCTTGGGTCAGGCGTATGGAGGAGGCTTTTTTGCTGTGGGCAAGTACACAATTTCATTCGCATTGCGCGATAATCGTTATCGGACACGAAAAAATTCCTTCCAAGATTTCCGCAATATTCCAATGTCGTTTTTTCTTTTACTCGTTACAGAACGATGTTAATGTGATCGTCGTTGATTGGGCCGCGAGAGGAAATACTCTCAACTATTACAAAGCGGTTATCAATACCAGGAATGTAGGCAACGAGATTGCGAGGTAAAAAGAACCGTACATTCAGAAAAATCCTGCAAATTGGAGCTTCCTTTGTCGAAAAGTATGGCAATCAAATTTGGCTTCCTCATGAAGGAAGCTTCGTTGAGTATCGAAAAACATGAGTGATCAACGTCCAAATTTGCCAAATTCTGTCAAATTTCCTTCTCGCCAAATTTGATTTTTGCCAAATTCAATAGCGAACAACCTTGATCACTATTTCGAATGTGTACAAAATTTCCGTACAATATCTCGCAAATAGCCGAAGTTGGAGTACGCTATTTGGTAAGAGAAAAAAAAATGATAAAATTTTAATCATTCGATCGATTTTCGCTAAATTTAATAACGAACACATCCTCGATAGCTATATTAGCTCTGTGCAAAGTTTCAGTTCAATATCTTAAAAATTGCACGAGTCAGAGCGTTTGCGCTATTTTTCAAAAAATTAAAAATTTCACAAACTTTCAATCCCTCGATGATTATTTAACTTAGTTTCCTTTCTCAAAGATTCCTTCACCACATTGTGAATGCGACGATAGCCGCGGCGTTGCCCAACGGAACGAAATGGGGTCCGCTTCATCTGGTTGGTCACAGTCTCGGTGCTCACATATGCGGATTTGCCGCTAGTGATTTCAAGAGGAGACAGGATACATGGCGCGTAGCCAGGATAACCGGACTCGATCCGGCTCTACCGTGCTTCGATAATGTTACATCGATGCTGAGACTCGATCCTACCGATGCACCGTTCGTCGATGTCATTCACACCAATGGAAAATTGGGCGCTTGGTTTGGATTTGGATTGCCCCATTCTATAGGTTTCTAGAATATGATATCATTCTAAATTGAGGAGACGACATCGATTGCCCGATTACGGACAGTTTAAATTACCGAAAACTGCGCGTCGTTCCGAGTAACGTGGAGTATCGGAATTGGTTCCTGTCGAAAGGACAGATTGAGAAGATTACAAAAATTATAAAATTACCGACATCCTCATTATTATGAATAAACTCACGTTCAATGAGTAAAATCTTAACGTTTCATTTAACGCGCGGTGACTGACGTAAAATATTAGGTATCAAAGTTTTTTTTCATATTACGTCGTTGTGTCAAAATTATGTGAAAAATAAGAAATTATCGTTAATGCGAGATATTAATTGTCAAAGTATTTTGTAGAATTTTAAAGGCCATTGGAAAGCTCGTTGAAGAAGAATCTATATTTAATACGCCCCGTAGCAAATGTTATTTGGAAATTTTTACGAGTTTTCTTGACAATGAATATCGCGCAATGAATATTGAGCAATAATTTCATTTTTTTTTTCATCATTCTGGTGTCAAAAATATCGTTGCTACATTGCAACGATGATTTTTTGAATCGGTCGGCGATTCAAATTCAATCCGTCGCATACTTTTTTTGAATTTTCTTATTTTTGCCATCAGGACACGTTGATTATTATCCGAACGGTGGAAAAACGCAACTGGGCTGCTCACCGGTGGATAGTTATTTCGACTTTATACCGATTCCTAAACCGAGTGAGTAATTACGACTCTTCACAATTGCGTCCTTTATCATCGCGAATGATTAAAAAAATAATGAAAAATCATCTTGAAATGAATTGGCGTGACCGCAGTGCTTGATCAAGCTATATGCAGTCATGGACGTTCCTATCTCTATCTCATCGAATCACTGATATCCGCGTCTTCCGAAAACTGCACATTCTGGGGTCAGCACTGGGACCGATCTTATCGCCGTGCTTTGCGACTCTTGTCAGAATCTTGCGACGCGAATAATTGTACGGAAATGGGCATAAAAGCGGAAAATTATCCTCAACGTGGAACTTTCTTCGTTGTAACGTCGAGAGTGTCACCATTCTGTGGTGCGTTTCATTTTCGTTTGACAATGATTTTTATACAATATTCGGTCAATGCCGCGGTTCACGATTGTTATTCTGGCTTTTCAATTTTTCAAATTTTTCCAGTCATGGAATCATCGGACAAAGAGGAACTCCGGGAACAATTGAAGATTGATTACGCCAACGAGATATTGGATTGACGATCGATTGTGCTACATCGAGAGATACCAGACCGAAGATGCTAAATAACGTCGGACCAATATGTTCAATGAACAAATGATTTTTTCCCCAATTATTAAGTTCATATTACTAATAAATCTTTTAATTCGAAAAATCCAGAATCTCGTCTTCCAACGTTCTATTGTATCTTCAACGACTCTTTTTCTCTCCCAATCGCATTTTTGCTCATAGCCTCTCGAGGGTCTCAAAATTTCTCGTCACCGTCGATAATCCGAACATTTTACCCGCATTGATCATTGACGGACGAAAAAATTGGAGCATGAAATTATTTTTTTCACGAAAAATGCTCAATTCACAGAGTTTTATATTTTTCTACGATTATTGCATAACTTTATCAGTAATATATATATATATATATTTTTATATGTTTGTATATCTATGTTTATGTATGTTAATAAATATGTAGAAGATTATTACATTTACATAATAATTTGTGGTCAAATGTACAATTACGCGCGTTGGAGTATAATTCTCTGTAAACTTTAAATACACCATAATCGTAAATAATTATTCGTGTGCGCGTAACTTTGTAAAAATTGTCATCTTCATTTTATGAGAATTATGTATTATCTATGAATTTTCATTTTTCACGCTCACTACCTCATGATTAATTCATACGGAATAATTTTTTTATTTCACTCTGGACGCGATTTACGTTTTCTTGTTTTTAATGAAATTTTTTTTTTACGTGCTCGAAGGCAGCGTGACATCGATTATACTCGAGGCACTTTACGATAAAAAGAATGATTCTGCATATTTACAAATCATGAGTATTTTTCTAAATGTAAAATGCCACGATTTGTTTAAAATACACGAATTAATAGTTCGAATTTACGCATCTGTGTTGTAAAATTATCATTTTCCTTATTGCACTGGATATTTTTTTTTGTGTAAAGCTATGGTATATTATTATTATTATTATTATTATTATTATTATTGTTATTGTTATTGTATTATTTTAGGAATTCATGCCTCTCGTACGATTACAGATTACAGAACCATCGTTCGTGAAATCCCTCCTAAGGGCTTCGGATTATCATTGAATACTTGATTCGTTGTGGAAATAATCAATTCTAGATTTGAGCGTACGAAATTAATAAATTAATTACAATTCGCAAATAATAGAACTGATTTTCTATCGATAATTTTCCATTCTGATTCAAATTAATTTTCTTTATCAAGGGGAAAAAAACATTCATCCCTTGGGTACGTTTTTTTCTTGATTCGGAAACAAAAATTCTGCACAGAATTCGGAAATCAAAACATTATAATGTTCAAAAGTAGTTATTATGATATTTGAAATTTTCAAAAATAACGGTAACTCGCTCTCTAGACTAGAATATTGCATCAGTAATTAAATTAATAATTATCGGGGATAATCGATTGTTTATTTATTTATTTTTTTTTTTTTCATGTGCCAATCAATAATTCGTTCAATGAAATTTTCACAATTGCTTCGAGTAATCATGATATCTTTTTCGAGCATTTGGAATTTTGATCGTCGTTTGTTAAACTTAATTATCTAAAATTTTCGTGTATTTACATTAGATCGATTGAAAAAAGTCCCGTTTTTTGTTTTTTTTTTAATTTTTTTATTTTATTGGTCATCGAGATTCGAGTTTCTTGTAGCAGATAACAAATTTATAGGGAAAATGTAGTGAATTTTTTTTTAATTTTCCGTTTGCAAAGACAATGAAATTTGCAATAAAAGAAATTAACAAGTTCAATATGTCCATATTGGAAAACTTTGGGAATTTTTATCATGCATGATAGATGTTAAAATAATATTCAAAATATTTAATATTCAAATTTTCTAAACCATTTCATCATTTGTATTACTCTGTATTACTTTCTGATTCTAAATTACTCAAAAAATGAAATAAGCATCTCGAGGCGTGAGCATAAAAATCTTCAATTTTGGTGAAGGAGTTTAAAAAAAAAAATTTTCAGAACTTTCATTTTCCGTTCAATTTTTAGAAAATGTAATTTTACCTAAATAAAAAAATGGAATTTCTGAAATGTCTTCATCGTTTCAAATTCAAAGAATTTTTTAATTTGAGGAAAAAATTAGAAAGAATTTCCCGGTACTTGAGATTGCGAAAAATTTTATAGCCACAATTATAAAATCGGATTTGCCGCTATGTGCATTTTGCAATTCTTAATTACGGTCTTTTTTTAAATTTACATCTCAAAGATTTCGTTTAACATTTCTTGATTTGCATTAAGATACTCGAATATCGAAAAGCAACGTAAATTAAAAATTAAGGCCTACTTTAATTACGGATTACTATCTATACGAATCATCGTTGTAGCATTACGTCATATCAATTATTTCGCATTATCACAAAAAAAAAAATAGTTTTTCACAAAATTATGTAATAATTTTTTTTTTATCGCTCACCTTTAGGGCACATTATCGGTAAATATATAATCTGAGTTTGCTACAAAAACATTGAAAACTTTTTTTTCAAAGTTTTCCCGACAAAAAATGAATTCTGTGGAATTAAATCTCAAAAATAATTTTCGCGATTTACGACGTTGCAGTTAAAACTATATATATATATATATATATTTTTTCATTTTGAGAAATTTCAATTTTAAATGTAATGATTGTGAAAAAAATTCAATAATGAACTTAACTTCATTACCTTATTTGTTATCATAAGCTCGGTCATTTGTATTGATTATTTTCATGCGGTATATCAATAATTATCCATCAATATCCGCCCCAAATAGAATCGATGTGATCATTCATAATTTGGTAAGAAAAAAAAAAATTTAATTCAGGTATTTCAAAAGTCTCAGAGTGAAAAAACTTCACATTCTTCGAATTTCACAGCGTCGGAGAAAATTAAAAAAACGATAGTGCATCGATTTTCCATGAAAATAAAACTTACATTTCCCGATTAAGACTTTAAAAAACGCATATAGTACGGAGTACGAAAAAAAAATTCAAAATATACAAATGTCTATTCGTAAAAATAACAATAACAAAATACGTAGATTTGAAACTTGTGAGATTCTCAAATACTTTTCGGTTTCTTGATAATTTTTTAACATTAATTTCTTCGTTTTTTTTGTTGAGGAATAAAAAATTGCCCCTCAAGCTGCCAAAAAAAAATATATACCGAAGAATCAAGATGATTTTTCGTGAGCCGCAAATTGCAATATTCGCGGAGAAATACAGATCAATTTCCTTCGATGCTTTTTTTCTTCTTCTTTCAATATTTCTGTATACATGTATATACTTAGTAACTTATAAAAAATGCTTTAGAATCAAAGCGACCCGATTATCAAGGTCATTTGTTCGTAGCGATAGTGAGGTCATTGATCAACAACCATTTACCAGATAACCGGCCGAATACCATGTAGGATTTTGATTTTTTTTTTTCGTTCTTCTCGTCTTTCCGAGATTCGCAATTCCAAAAGGAATGCAATGAATACATATCCTGCAACATCTGGAAACGGGTTTTCGCCTCGAAGACTTCATTTTGAAAAAAATAAAAAATAAAGAAAAATAATTGCGACCATCGATCAAAGGCACATGTCAAAGGCAAATAGTTATCGCAAAGAAAAAAAATTCAGCCGTCGCAATCTCGATAAAAATGCAACGTGAACTCGAGATAATCACCGCCGTGCCTGCTTTTGCAGATATTCTGAAAAATCATCAAATTTAAATTATTTACATTTCATAGAAAATGATTTTCACATTATGAGTATATTTTGCCGCAACGAAAAAAAAATTTAATTTCACAAAAATCCCCGACTTGGAAAATTCAATTTTTTTTTTCATTCAGTTTCGAAAATTAATATTTTCAAATTTATTTCGAACAACAGAGTTTTATTTTCTGAATTAATTTTAAATAAAACATCTCTTTTCACATGGATTTGAAGCGGAATAGTTCATTTTTAACAAATTGGCTTTTTGCTATTTGAAAAATGATTTTTTTCGCGTGACTATCGCATCGAACAAAGAACTTGAAATTATGCGACATCTTTGATTATTTCAAATTCGAATACTTTTTTCGAGTTCCAATGTCGGAGATGAAAAATTTCGAATGTCAAAAGAGATATGCGCTATTTGATAAAACATAAGATATCATGCGCCGTTCGATGCAATTTTTCTGCAAGAAATGAAAAAAGACGATTATTCGAAATTTTGTTGATCAAAGTAGAGCGGAGATCGGCAAAAAATGTTGTTGAAAATTGCACATCTCGGGGAATTATTTTGCGATCGTGAAATAATTTATTGACAAATAATTATGAATTTAGAACGGGTTGAACAATAATATCAAAGTAAATTGAAAGTAATACCAAACAAAATCACAATTTCCCGGAGAATGAGTAATTTTTTTTTTTTTTTTTTTTACATTTACCTGCAAATTCGTTATTTACCTCAACATCGGACAAGATGTTGGGGAAGAAAAAAAAGGAAAAGCACACATCAATGGAAATCAATTGATCAGAAAAAATTATAGTAAAAGAAAAAAATTACAATTTACAAATGACAAATTCAATATATATATATATATATTTTTCAAACCTCATATCGATGTATTTTGTCACCCTGAACACGAATCTACCAATGGTTTTCTCAAGTAATCAAAATTTTTATGAATTTTCATCAAAAACATTTTTGCTCGATTTTAGCCCCATTCTGAAAAACCTCAAAATCGCAAAATTTCAAACTTCTGTAACTTATTTGTACGAAAAAGTCACTGTCATGTAACTATTTCTGTGAAAGAGACAGTAGTCACTGTTCCACCAGTTTGGACCCTCTGAAACGCTGGCAAACCCGAAGTTCTCAATAAAAAATGGTAAATAAAAAAATCTAAAATGAATATAATTACCTCTTGGGGTTGTACAGTAGGCACGCGAAATATCAGTGTTTTTCTCAGATAATAAGCGACGTCGAGAGTGAACGATTGATCACCCGGTTGATCGGTGCCATCCGTAAATTGTGATTGTTGTTTAATCGTGTAACCCCAACCGCCGCACATAATTGACTCGTCCACCGCCGAGTTTGGCAGAACCGGACAAAACTGTACGATTTGCCAGTACCATGGCATTCCCCTGTAAACAAAAAGTTCTCAGTGATGCCGATCTGATGAGAGCTTTGCATTTTTGTTTACCAAAATAGCGTTGAAAAATTAAATAATATTTTTTTAATTATTAAAAAAAAAAAAAAAAACAATTTTACAGAATTAGTTATAAAATAAGTAGTTTTACGACATTAGCTTTGAATTACTCAATATTAGAAAATAAACTTGGAAAAAAGCAATTTTACAAAAGTAACTTTACAAGAGCAACCACATTTCCGAAAATTCTCAAAATTAATTTAGAAAAAAAAAAAAAGTCAATTAACGAGAATAGTTGAGAAAACTTTGACGGAATTGAAGAATCCTCGGCTTCGCGTGAACTCACACAAAATGGAGAGTCAAATGCGTGTCCGGCATGTGTCTCGAGAGTGGAACGTTGCAGCTAAAATTATTTGGCGTATTCACCGATGTCGCTGAACAGTATCGTTGATCGAGTGTCGCATTGAAGCTCTTAGCGACAATGTACAATTGAGGCTTTGGCTCGGGTGGCAACGAACCGGCCGCGTTACTGGCAACTTCGGCCCAATCACCCCCGCCGCCAGCCTCCCTTCTTGTTCGCTTGTGGATATACTTGTAATTTGTCTGATAAACCCAAATAAACGAAATTGCAATTAAAATCCAATACCATTGATCCATTTCAAAATTTTGTAAAAAAAAATTACATCCGTGCGTACACCCTGCAATTAAAATACAAAAGGTATATTGAAGATGAAGTATGTCAAAAGTTTTGGTAATAAGAACAACAAATTCACTGCAAATTTTAGAACTGTGTCCTGAATAATTTTCGAGTTATCCAAAAACACAAACGTTATATTTTTTTAAAAATGTTTTTTTACGAATAAAAATAACAATTCTTTAAAATAGATAAAACTAGAAAGAGAAAAAGTATCGGAGGCAATTTTGACATGCTTATTCGGTTATTTTAATTGATCAATTAATCTTGCGGTAATTATGATAATTTATTAAAAATTATACCATCAAACATCAAAGGAATATAAATGGATGAATAAATAATTCAATCATTGTTTCTCTTTTGTGGTGAACTTTCGTAAAAAGTACTGATAAAAAAAATAATGGAAACAAATTTTTTTTAAAATTATGTATTTCATAAAATCAACTTCGAAAAAAAACAATTTGTTATTTTAAAAATAATAAAATTGACTAAAAAGAAATTTTGGAGAATCCTCCGAAACACTATAAAAGGTCTCGGTTCTTTGAAAAATAATATTGTCAAATTTTACGACGCTTAAGAAAATATTTTGAAAATGAACCAAATTTAATTAGTTTTTTTCCTCTTTTTAATCTTGCCCATGACTAAAATAATATTCTACCTCTTTAACGAGAGTCTGAGTGCTTGGGTCCGACGGACTTATGCCATTTTGCATTCCCTTGCTCAATTTTCGTTTTTCCTCGTGAAGGCTCATCGGTTGTTCAAGATGATCTGCTGATGATTGTGAAAAATCGATAAGAAAAAAAAGGTAAATTCTCGTGAATCCCGATGAATAAAAGAGAACGAAAAAAAAAAAAAAAACAAACAAACAAAACATTTCGATAGTTATTTTGGGCTCACATATTGATTTTTTTTCCGGCGGATGCTCAGGATGAGGTTCTTCCAGCTGATGAATCTCAGACGCACAGCAATATATCTACGAAGAGACATTTTTTTTTACAATTATATCGGAAAGTGTTTTTCATCGCAAGATTATTCCAATTGACGAAGTAAATTTTATTATCAATCGTTTCGTGTTCATTGAAATAATTAACTGAAAAAAATGTCGTACAACGATGGTGGAAAAAAAAACTTGTTTCAAAATTAACTTTTGAAAAAAAGAATTTTCAAAAATAGCTTTGAAAATTTTTTCTTAAGAAAAAAAATTTGACGGAAATGACTTTTGAAGAAAATTATTCCACAACATTGGTCCTTTAACGACAAACATTTAATTCGATGAAAGAAGCACTTTAATGGAAAAAAGTATATTTTATCAAATAAAATTTAAACAATAGAATTCGATTTTATTATTAATTTTGGTAACAACGCGCCCTCAAGAAAGCGCGAGAATTTCATCTCGCGAGTCAGGAATTTTTTTGAAATTACTACAAAAACCATTTGTTAAAATTGCTTTGAAATAGAAAAAATTATTTTTGCGATAGCCATTTTCAATACAATAAATTTTTACAAAAATCGGTCATTGATAAACACATTAATATTTTGTATCGAAATTAATTTTCCATTGACACGTAATATTTTAATAAAAACTTTTTTTCGAACTCAATCGCCGAAACCTACCTGACACGGATTTTCCAATTCGGTAAAAAGAATCGGACAATCGGTCGGTCGTCCAAGAGCAACGGGACCTTTCGTCGGCGGCGGAGCATCGACATCCGATCCCTGATCGTTCGTGTCAACGTTACCAGGAACAGCACCGGCGTTGCTTCTGCCGAGCCAATTGCTCGGAAATTCACTGATGATGAAAAAATTAAACGTAAAATGTGCCATAATTTTATTTTATTTTTTCTTTCAAACAATCTAATTTCCAATCGAAATTATTATTTCTTCTCTCTCAGGATATCCCCACGAATGTTCAGGAAACTTGCAATTTGTGAAATTTGTTTATTCACCATCACTCCAATTGATAAAACGCTAATAACTTGATCGTTGATGAATATTTTTCAATTGAAAAAACTCAAACTCTCCAAGATAGTGTACAAATTTTGGGTGAAATTTCGACACCGTCATTCCAAAACAGTTGTCGGAAGCAATATGGAGAAAGAGGAAAAAATAGGTGGAAAATTTTGGGAGCGCAGAGTGATTTACAATTTGGAAAAAAAAATCTCTCTTCGGAACCTATGAGTTTTCTTTACGAGGAAGCATCGATTAAAATGGGAGGCTGGGCGGACGATAAAATAAAATGAAAAAAATGTCAATTTTCAAATTCAAAAATTAAACGGTGTACCTATTTTTTTCGGGTTTCGGCCGAGGTCCCGAATGTCCAAACGGATACCAAGTTATTTCTTGGGAATAAAGCTCTTGTTTCGTGTTGGGTGACTGCGTCGTTAAGATGTTGACTTTGCCGCCAATGTGAGAATCGATTCCGCCTTTGGTGAAGAGACCGTGTCTCGTGTAAAACGGCGATAATGTACCGTCGAGACGAGGATCGAAGCGTGGATCGTAATCCGGTGTCGTCGGTAACGCAGGAACGTGAACGGGACCGATAGCGAGCATACCGGCACCCCCGGACGCCGACCATTCCAGGCTGCTTCGTTTTTGATATTCCAGAAAGTACAGCGTCGCCATCGCCACGAGGCTGAAAGTGCGTGAATAATTTGAAAAATTACAATTCCGAGTAAAAATTATGAGAAACAAAATCAGAGCAACGCCTGAAAATTACAAGTTTCCAAATGGGTTTCGATTTCTCACGTCTCAAAAGTCTCGATCGTGACGTTGAAAAAATTTGAAAAATTTTAAGAAAATTTTAACGGTGAAAAAAAAAGAAAGAATAAAGAATTTCACGCATTTTTCATGACGCGATAGGCAAAAATGTCTATCGAAGAATCGACGATATTTACCAAAAAGCCATTATGAGTATGAGAATAACGATGATTATTTGAATGAATTTGTTGCTGCACAAAAGATCCTCCTCCCTTGATATTTTCTTGCCACCTCCACCGCAATTTTTTCCGTTCACGGACGACGAATAATTGTTGCCGGAGATGCTCGATATCGTGCTAATGGAACTCTTGAGACTGTCGCCGCGTTTTAATTTTGCGAGCCGCTTATTGATCCTCTCCAATTGATCTATCCGGGTTTCCAAGCTGTCGGTAACCTTGGGAAATAACAAAAATATATATATATAAACGAGTAACAGTGAATTTCCATAGATCCGATTCGATCGAAGAAACAATTTATTTTTGAATTGCCGAAATTTCGTTACGATAATTTTTTTTTTCACATTAATCTTTTTATCAGTCAGAAAATGATTAATTTTCAGTTTTTTTACAACGTTACGAATTATCGATTTTCCACGCTGCTGCATTTATTCCCGAATTTAGGAATTATTCGTCGAAACGAGAAATCGCGACAAAGTTCAACGAAACGCGACGGCAATTGAATTCCAAAGATTTTACATTCGATCGAACGGATAATCGAATGGCTCTTGAAACGGCCTTGATTCGCACTCGAACGAGTGTTTATTTTTCTGTGAAGAGAATCGAAAAAAAAAAAAAAAACACATTCCGTATCACGAGAAGAATTTTTGTTTGGACAATTGTACCTTGCACAATTCTTTGACAGCCCCAACGTTTTCCATGAATATTCTTTCCTTGTTGACGACGAGAAAATTTTCGATTCTCCGGCCGTTGGGTAATACGATATCGCCCGCTGGCAAAACGGCCTCGGGCAATATTCGTTGTACCTCCTGGGCAATAACGCCGGTATCCTCTTGGGGTTTCGTACCGAGACCCGAATGGAGAGCGAATTCGGGAGCGTATCTGTAACGGACGACTCGCAATTGTTGAACATTTCGAAGTTGCTCGCGAGTGTCGACTTCCTGCACATTTTGCTTCGCCCTGGCGTCGCTCGGTTGCACAATGTGGCCCGTCACCTGTCATTCGGTTAAAATTCAATGTCAACGTTTATTTTATTTTTCAAATTTCCAATAACCGATTCTTCATTCACCCGATAATCGGTTCGAGCTGATTACCGATTGTTCGTCCAATTATCAATCAGTTTGAACCAATTGCCAATGTCTTTGTACAATTGCGATTGAACGTTGAGCGTTGAATTGAAATATAATTGGAAATAACCATCCTTCTGTTCTCACCTTCATGTTACCGTGAACAACGAGAGCCTCGTCGGGTCTGTCCGTATTGATACCAACGCGTCCGGCATGATAAACGCTGTCAGGGGCGGCACCTCTCTGCCAACCACCCTCGGAGCCAACTCCACTGCCTTCGGACTCGAACTGACCAGGATTACTCGCCTGCGCAAACACCTGACGAATTAACGAGATTCCGGGGGGGAAAAAAAAAACGGCGAGCGAAGAAATATTGCAAAGAACAAAAACCAAAGAGCAGCAGTTTTGTAAATTGGTATTTTTCGTAATGAAAAATTTGCGAGTGACGCGGGGGAAAGAACCGACGAAGCGCAACCATATTCGCGAATTTTAATATGCACGATTTTTTTCTTGGTTCAATATAATATAATTAGTTTTATCTACAGGGAGAAAATTAATGAAATCAAACACCGACGGTTTATGATAAAAAAAAGTATTTGTTTAAAATGTTTTCGATCGATGGAAGCGAGATTATGAAAATTCCATCCCAAAGCTAATTATTGAAAATTTCACAATTGCACGAAATCGGAAGTGAGTCGCGAAAAAATCGACGTTGACGATGCTCATCGCTTTGTGCAAATATTCGATAGATTTGGATAAATAAATATCCAAAGTCCACGAATGTCTGAAAAAAAATATTTAAACGACGAATTTTCAATCCTTACCCTGACAATTATTCTTTCCGAGGCATGCGCGACGACTTGATAACTCGATTGATCGGCCGTGTGAGCGTGCAATCCAACGACCAGATGAAAGTACCTCTGATCGGGATTCGGCTTTCCCTTTTTTCTCATATTGTTGCTCGTTGTCTCGCTGAAGTGCAATCGTCCAACGGTCACCTTGGTGACTCGTTCGCCACCCAACTCCACCCTGAAACCAGCTCTACTTTAGTGTAAAGGAGAAGCTGAGCACCCTGAACATTCGAAAGTAGACAAATTTTTGAAAAGTAAATGCCTACGGTTTTTCTTTTTCTTTTTTTTTCAATTACTTCCTTTACGTTATTCGTTGCACCATTCGTGCGAAGCAAAATTACTCCTTCCAAGGGATTCGGGCGTCGGGGGTAACATTATTCGTTACTCCGCGATCGAAGAATCGATGAAAGATATCAAGTTTCGTAAAAATAAATTTGAAAATTTAATTTAAAAAAATAAAAATAGTCAACAAACATTTATTTGTGTATAAAAATTGATCATTTTCAAGTGACAAATCGAAAATCAATTTGAAATTCAAGTTTACAAATAAATAATGAAGATTATCAAATGAGAAAGTATAATTAATTCAAAATTTAAATATGCCCCTCGAGATTTCTGCATGTGCATTTTTCGATTTTAGCCGTAGCGCGGAGAAAAAAAAACTCATTGACCTTTTTTTGTCCCACGCTCGATTCTCCGATGGTCGATTTTTTCTAAAAGAAACTCGCGCTTACAATTTTACGGTTGTTTTCATCTATTTGACAACCGTTTGACACGATACACGGCCATAGCCGGCATTCGGGCAACTCCAAGACCTTTTTTCTTTCTCCCTCAATTTTCCAGTAGCCGCTTGAAAAAAAAAAAAAAATTTCAACTCCCCTCGATAGAGGAGAAGAAGAAAATGAAGAAGCATGGGTAACACGGGTCGCGTCGACAACTTGGAAGAAGCTGCCTCGATACTTTATTGACATTGCGCAGAGGCAGTTTATCGCTTTCAAACTTCATTTCAATGGGAAATTCACCGCCGATAGGAAATTTCGCAGATTTTTTGGCAAACAAAAATTTTGGTCGCAAGAAGTGAGGAAAAGCTGGAAAAAGTTTTTTTTTAATGGAAATTCATAAAAATTTTGAGTATTTGCGGACATTATATTGGTGAATTCGTGTTCAGTGAGAAAAAATACGTCAGCATGAGGCTTGAAAAAGATGAATAAAAGAAAAAAAAAATTTCAGCATTTTCACCAAAATTGTACAAGTTCACTGAAATTGTTGTAATTCATTTTGTAAATTAGATTTTTTCTTCAACTTCAGCTCATTCTCCGTGTGATCGTTGAAGCTTCGAAATACCGCGTGTTTCGTCCGATTCCGATAACTTTTCTATTTTTGGCAGATTTTCAAATTTCGACCATCGATTTTTGCAAATTTTTCAAGGCACATACCCCTTTCCATTGTTTTAAGCTATTTCAAAAGTGCTCTCATTTCCACAAAAATAAAGTTATCAGGATGAATCAAACGGCATTCTCCAAGTTCACTCGCAAACTTTGCGCGCGAAAAAGAAATTTGAGAATCGGTTGAACCAAAGTAAAATTACGGTCACTTGAAATTTCGCTATTTTGAGGTTTTTGAAGATGGGCAAAATTGAGTAAAAATGATTTTTTTTTTTTTTATCGTTTTCAAACGTTATTTCGATGGAAAATTCACCGCTGATTGTAAATCACGCAGAGTTTTTGTCGAAAGAAAATTTATTCACGAGAATGAGCAAGGAAAAGTTAAGAAAAATTATTTTTTAATGAATATTCAAAGGTTCGTGAATATTCATCTCTCAGAGTCGATAGCTCGACAGACGACACAGTTTGCTATTGAATCAATATTCTCGAACGAAACTTTTGCAACGAATTCTCGTGTCAAAAACTGAACGAAATTGAGAACACGGCTCATCAACGACAAATCCGTAATATCAACAGTTTGGGAGTGATATTCCGACGAATCTTTTGTACGAAAAAATCATCCTAAATTTGAAATGTAAAAATTTTATAGAAATATCGGCCACTGGAAAATAGAGGGGAAAGAAAAGGGGTCTCGAACTTTTGGTCCCCCGAGCGCCCTTAAACGCATCGCACAGGGTTTTGCGCACTTTACTTCGGGGAAGTTACGCCGAGCCGAAATTTCGAGGGCTATGATCTAACTTTGAAAATAACGAATAACGATCCTTGAATGAAAACAAAAAAATATAATACAACGAATAAGGTATTTCAAACGAACGATGCAAAATTGAAAATCGAAAATTAAAATCCCGACGCTCGAACCTCTTTGGAAGTCGAGTGGATAAAATTTTCATCGTACCTCGAGATTCAAGAAAAAGGAAAATGTTTTCTAAAAAAAAATGAAACAAAGTTTCGGAAGTTCGGAAGGCAAGTGACACTTACACCACAGGATGAAACGGTTTTTTGCTTCTGTCGCTCTGGCTCTGTTCGACCCTTATCGTTTGTGTCGGCGATTCAACCTTGACTCCGTAAAAGTGAAGCTGGAAACTGCTGATTTTCTTCAGACCTTCGCCGGTTCTGACGAAAATAGCTTCCCCCTGAAGTTGAGCGTGACAAGTTATCTGCACGGAAAAAAAAAACATTGCAATGTCAATTTTTATCCATTGAAAAACAAATTCGCCCTAAATAATAATAATAATAATAATAATAATAATAATAATAATTAAAAACGTTATTTCGCCACGACCAAACGAGACTTCTCGTAGGATCGTGAGAAAAAGGAAAAAAATTATTTCAAGGAAAAGAAAAAATTTGTTCCTCCTTCGAACGAACGTGACAAAAATGTCTCTTGTTCGAATGTACGTGAAAAAATGTTTTTTTTTTCGTCGAAATAAACGTTGAAATTACCTGAAAATGATTTTTTTTCTGGCACACGAACGCGTCATCGGAATTGCCGAAATTGAAGCCTTTATCAGCGTCGACCCTGTAATGCGGTGTCGGCAATTCTTTGAGATCGTGATCGCAGAGAGCGTGCCACGCCGTCTGTTGAAACGGATGAAATCTTATGCACTGATAACTCGCGTCGATGTAAGAGTTATCACCGTTCGCATCGTCACCGTCGAGTACAGCGCTGCCGCTGCTGCAACTGTGCTCGATCGTTCCCAATTCCGGTTCCTGCGATTCAACGAGCCGAATTAAAAATCTGATCGGCGGATCCAATGAATGTCAACAATATCCAGATCGTCGATGGACCCGCGGCGTACGAGGGATTAAAAAAAAAACTAAATTTCCAAAACTTTCCAATGTCCGATCGTTTTTTGCCAAATTTAGCGACAAACGACCTCAATAACCGCTCGATGGTTCAATGTATCTCGCGAACATCGATGGAGCGACATTTTTCGAAAAATTCAACATTTTTTCAATTTCAACCCTTCGATCGATCTTTGCCAAATTCAACAACGAACGATCTCGATAATTTTATTGATTCTCAAAAATAATTAGTTCGATATCTCGAATATTTCTAGATGAGTTCCAATGCGCGTGTGACTATTTTTCGAAAAATTCGAAACTCGATCGAATAGCATTTTTTTTTTCTTCATATTTCGTGACATTTTCAACATACCGAGCATGAGAATGTGGCGAAACATTATCTTTTGAAGATAAAACAGAGCTGTCTCTACGGGGAAGGAAAAAAAAATATCTCGCCTGTTTGACGTGGACGAGGCTCGCATCCTGACTGAGTTTCCGTTTTTTCGGTGCCGACTGAAGCGACGAGTACAGGGTTGCGATACCACCGGGACTGTGCTCGTGCGGCAATGGCACCAGTGACGTAGTAGCGATGCTCGGTGTCGAGGGTGTCAACAGCGGTGTCAATACAGGATGCGTCAGAAGCATCGCGTCGTTCGAGGGTGCGACGGCACGTGGCGAGGTTGGCATCGGACTCGACGAATAATTCGTCGGATTACTCCGATGCTGCAACAAGATTTCTCGGAGCGCAGCTTTTTCATCTGCAAAGTCGAAAGATCCTTCTGAATAATCGCGTTGAATTGAAAAATCTTTGACACAAAAAAATAACCGGAGAAAGAGCGTTGAAATTGACGATTCAAAGTTACATCGGTATTTATTTGTTTTCGATGAAAATTGAGGGGAAAAAGGAGGAAACGTAAAAATGAGAAAGTGAAAATGAAAAAAAATTAAATTATAATTTCAAACGATCGAAGTAACTCACGCGGTGAATGTACATGCTGGGAAGATTCTTGATGACCCGGTGGCGAATAAGGAGGCTCGCTTCCGCTGTCCGGTGGACTTTCGGGTAACGCGTGTCTGAATGGAGGAAAAAAAAATTAGATCAACGTACCCCGTGGAACGCCGGGCTACTTTGTTCGCGTTTCGCAAGTTCGTTTGGTCGTAACTATTTTTCAACGTCCGAAATTTTTTTTTTTTTTTTTTTCGCTCCAACGGAACAATGTGTGCCTCTTGGCGGTAAAATGTACAACAATGGCACAAGCCCCACCGGACCCTCACAATTTTATACATATAGAAAAAAAAAAAAAGCCAAATAAACCCCGAGTGCGCGGCTACTTTGGAGATAGGTATTGAGAACTGCAGCTTGTGTCAAAGATCCGCATCGTAAATGCGGCTTTGACGTCATTTTGATAAAAAAAAAAAAACAATAATATTTTATACATTATACGTGAAATTAAATGACAAACAACGGTTTTTGACGATCGATTCGTCATTTTTGTCGAAGAAATATTTTACATTGAAATACCAAATACTCAGGCCCGAATTTTAAGTTCTTAAAATCAAACTTGAGATCGAAATTTCAATTGAACTCAAATTTGAATTTTAGATCGAACTCGAGTTCATACTTGTGTTTAAACTTTAATGCGAACTTCAAATCGATCTCAAGTTCAAACTTAAATTTTGTTTGAGGTTTGACCTTGAGATCCATCTTGAGCGTGACTCCTTTCATCGCCTCCCTCAACCGTGTTGCTTCAAATTGGTCGTGAATAATAATTAAGTAATCGATCGAACTTGAGTGAACGAGCTCAAGATGGATCTTGAGTTCGAACTTGGGACCAAATTTAAATTTCGACTCAAGATCGACCCGTAGTTCGCACCAAAGTTTCAACTCAAGTATCAACTTGCAATGGCACTTTGGTTCAACTTTTACGATTAATCTTAAATCGTAACTCAAGTTCGATCTCAAGTTCGAACCTTAGTTCCATGGAAAGTTTGATCTTAGGGTAGGACTCGTGACTTGAAATTCGGGCCTTACGGATGTAACGGAGGTTGGAATCGCGTTCTTCTTGGCCTTCTTCGTTCCCTTCGCGCGAATGGCATCATCGCGATTGTTCGGACATCTCGGCTCGTTACGCGTATCTCCGTGTGACTGGTTTACGACTGACTTTTTTTCCTCTTCCACCCACTCCCCACACCCCCTTCCGCCCCGCAAAGTCACGAGGGTTCACCGCGCACACGTTTTTACCGTATTTCGCTGCTCGTCCAAAGTAGCCCCAAATACCAACGGAGTAACCATCCCAAGAGTCAAAGTAGCCCCGTTTTGCGGCACCGTTCGGAGTGTGTGAGCCAAAATTTGAACGAAGATGAAAAATCGTGTATACTAACGGATGGACGTATGCTTGAGGATCCTTGTACGTGTTTCCCGTTGGAACGGTGGTCGTTCCGGGAGGGCACGGTCCACCGACCGGATGATGATTTTGGCCAATGGGCGATGGTAATCGGGCCGGTGTTTGTCGTTGATTCGTCGTCTCCGCTCGGCCATTGTGATTCGTCGTACCGGTGCTCTCATTGTGAGCGAGCGTATCGGCAAAATATCTTTGGAGAAGACAAAATTTAATCGACGATCGATCGATAGTGACAAGGTGAATGTAAATTAGACGAAGAGCGTTCGAACCGCGAGACGAGGGACAAGGGAGGAGGAGCGAAGGTTGCCAAGGTACGGAGAGACTGGTTTTTTTTTTTATGGCCACTCTTTACGGAGTTACCGCTTCATATTTTTGGAGCACAAGACCAGGTAGGTCGAGACGAATGAAAAAGGAGACGACGATGATATTTCTATCGCATATTCGATCGAATTTTATTTATTTTTATTCGATAAGAACTTTACGCGTATGTACAACGACTGGTAAAAAAAAGAGCTACGATGCCTCGGTTACAAATTTGTGATAACTTTATAATGAATTCATGACGAGTCAATGGCAAATAAATGAGATCAATGATAAATTGCCAATTTACGAGCAACGAGTCACGATGAATGAACGACCGATTCAGATTTCCATCAACTTACGACGGATCTATCGGCTCTATTTTGACCTTGAAGTTCCAAACGTTCGGATGAACGAAAAATCAGAACGAGTATCGATTTGATGAAAAATTATAAGAGCTCGCGAGTACTCGCCAAACGATGATGTCAAAAAATTGGAAATTATTTCACGTATTATTTCCAAAGTGTATCGACACAGTCTCGAAATTGTTCGGTGGAAGAATAAATTTGTCGATCAATCGTTCGTCCGAAGTTTCGGAATTTCAAGTCCGCGCAAAAAGGGCGCCTCTGCGCAAAATTTGTTCGTCTCTCGATCGAACGACGAATTCCGTTTGGGCGGCGAATACCGGAAATTTTGAATCACCCTGTACATCTCGGAATACTTTTGGCACGAGCCTATTCGCGTCTTTCATCCGGTACAGTTGTTACAACGCGAGATAATCGTCGAACAAATTGTGTCCCGTGATATTCTCGCGTGTGCGTGTGCGTGTGCGTGCACGCGTGTATAACCCTTGAGTAGATTCGTGACGAATTACCGAGTCTAATGCAACCGAGAGAGCAGTGATTCTGTCAATTTCGTCGAGTCTGCTCGTGCGTCATTACGTCGTTTGCGATATGATCCACGAACGGGTCGAGGAGAGTGTCGTTCGTCGCGGTGCTTAAAATTGATATCTCTCGGTCTCTCTATCGCCTCGATTCATCCCTGTATCTGCTGCGTAAAAAAAAAAAAATTCACACAGCCACACGAACGGACGATTCGTATCGGACAAACACCGCGATTGGAGATATCACGAATTACGCACGAAACCGCTGTGAGGCGGTTCGATATTATGCATCGGGGTTGTTTTATCACCCAGAAAAAAGATCCAGTCGTAGGTACTATGATCGTTCGTTTGATTATTTTTTAGTTACTTCGAAGAAAATTTTCTTTCCATCCAATTTTGGGCGATATTTACTTCCACTATATGTTTATTTGTTCGAATTCCCTGTCATCGAGAAACAGGCGTCGAAGACAAATTCCATTCGTCGTTACCTGCAGATACCTATTTACCCGCGCGTAATCTCATCCGATCGTATCTGCAGATTCGTCAGTAGTCCAAAAATCCGCCAGGTGGCTACCTCTCGCACGAGCGAACCTGCCTCTCGGCGCCTATATCCTTTCCAAGCTCGTCCGTGTCTGATATTCTTATTTTTCAGTATGGATATCCGATACATCGAGCATTGCGGCGAAACGCAAGATGGTCGAATCCCCGAAAAGGATTCCCATAAAAAAGGGTCTTTTTCCTTGTCCCTTCCGTCAAAGAAAAGACGAAGCTCTACGAAATTGTAGACTTCGTGCGTGTAGCTGTACTCTTTCGAAGATTGAAATGTTTAAAAATGTATATTGTGTAGATAGTAAAAAAAAAAAAATTATTTAAATCAAATACATATCGCGTTACAGCTGCCATAAGGGCGTATCACCTCTTTTACGCCCTTATGGCATCCAGGAGCCATAAGGGCGTATCGAAATTTTTTTTTTCAGGAATCGACGTAATTATGACTAAAAAGTAAAGAACCGATGAAAAAAAAAATTTCCGATTTTTTTTTTTTTTATACGCCCTTATGGCTTTCCGAGTGGGTGTCGAAAGCCATAAGGGCGTATCGAATTTTTTTTTTTCAGCAATCGACGTAATTATGACCGAAAAGTATAGAAACGATGAAAAAAAAATTTTCCCAATTTCCCAAACGAGATTTTGAAGCGTGAACGATTACGAAGAGAATAAGCTCTTGCTCAAGCCACAATTCTATCTAGAAAATATTTTTGTTTTTCGGGCCTCATATCGATGTATCTTTGCCCCCTAAACACGAATCTATCAATAGTTTTTTCAAAAAATACAAAATTTTCATGAATTTCGATAAAAAACTGTTTTCCTCAATTTTGGGCCTATTTTAAAAAACCTGAAAATAGCGAAATTTCAAGTGCTCATAACATCACTTTGGTTCAACCGATTTCAAAATTTGTTTTTCGTACGCAAAGCTTGTGACCAAACTTAGAGAATGCCGTTAAGTTCATCCCGATAACTAATTTTTTGTAGAAATGAGAGCAGTTTGAAAATCGCCGAAAAAAATGGAAAGGGGTATACCTTAAAAAATTTACAAAAATCTATTGTCGAACTTTAAAAATCTGCAAAAAATCGAAAAATGATCGTAATGGGATGAACCAAACGGGATTTTGAAGCGTGAACGATTACGAAGAGAATGAGCTCATGCTCAGGCCGCAATTCTATCTAGAAAATAAATTGCAGCCATTTTAGTGAACCGATTGAATTTTGGCCAAAATGCAAACAAAAAAAAAAAATTATTTTTGTTTTTCGGGCCTCATATCGATGTATTTTTGCCCCCTAAACACGAATCTATCAATAGTTTTTTCAAAAAATCAAAATTTTCATGAATTTCGATAAAAAACTGTTTTGCTCAATTTTGGGCCTATTTTAAAAAACCTGAAAATAGCGAAATTTCAAGTGCTCATAACATCACTTTGGTTCAACCGATTTCAAAATTTGTTTTTCGTACGCAAAGCTTGTGACCAAACTTAGAGAATGCCGTTAAGTTCATCCCGATAACTAATTTTTTGTAGAAATGAGAGCAGTTTGAAAATCGCCGAAAAAAATGGAAAGGGGTATACCTTAAAAAATTTACAAAAATCTATTGTCGAACTTTAAAAATCTGCAAAAAATCGAAAAATGATCGTAATGGGATGAACCAAACGGGATTTTGAAGCGTGAACGATTACGAAGAGAATGAGCTCATGCTCAGGCCGCAATTCTATCTAGAAAATAAATTGCAGCCATTTTAGTGAACCGATTGAATTTTGGCCAAAATGCAAACAAAAAAAAAAAATTATTTTTGTTTTTCGGGCCTCATATCGATGTATTTTTGCCCCCTAAACACGAATCTATCAATAGTTTTTTCAAAAAATCAAAATTTTCATGAATTTCGATAAAAAACTGTTTTGCTCAATTTTGGGCCTATTTTAAAAAACCTGAAAATAGCGAAATTTCAAGTGCTCATAACATCACTTTGGTTCAACCGATTTCAAAATTTGTTTTTCGTACGCAAAGCTTGTGACCAAACTTAGAGAATGCCGTTAAGTTCATCCCGATAACTAATTTTTTGTAGAAATGAGAGCAGTTTGAAAATCGCCGAAAAAAATGGAAAGGGGTATACCTTAAAAAATTTACAAAAATCTATTGTCGAACTTTAAAAATCTGCAAAAAATCGAAAAATGATCGTAATGGGATGAACCAAACGGGATTTTGAAGCGTGAACGATTACGAAGAGAATGAGCTCATGCTCAAGCCGCAATTCTATCTAGAAAATAAATTGCAGCCATTTTAGTGAACCGATTGAGTTTTGGCCAAAATGCAAAAAAAAATATATATATATTCTTGTTTTTCGGGCCTCATATCGATGTATTTTTGTCCCCTAAACACGAATCTATCAATAGTTTTTTCAAAAAATCAAAATTTTCATGAATTACGATAAAAAACTGTTTTGCTCAATTTTGGGTCTATTTTCAAAAACCTGAAAATAGCGAATTTTCAAGTCAACGTAATTATGACCGAAACGTATAGAACCGATGAAAAAAAAATTTTCCCAATTTTTTTTTTTCATCGGTTCTATACTTTTCGGTCATAATTACTTCGATTCCTGAAAAAAAAAAATTTCGATACGCCCTTATGGCTTTCCAGCCCTACCTTTGGCTGGCATACGCCCTTATGGCAGCTGTAACGCGATATATTTGTTTAGTTTGAAATAATATTTATTGATGTTAAATAAAAATTTATCAGATCGCAATATATTTTCCTAGGTCATTGAAAAAAAAAAATTTTGATCGACGTTAACAGAGTTGTATCAGGCCGGCGGCCTACGACTGAACAAATTTATTTGGTTTGACTAGGATTTAGTTAAATGTACCGGATCTTTTTTCCGGGTGATACGAACAATGCGAATTTGCACTTTTTTCCTCGGAACTTTATTTAATTCACGAAGGTTCCGCTGATAAAATTTCTTATTCAAAAATTTTTTTATCGTATTGCATTTTACATCTTACATTCGCACCGAATACAAACGAAAAAAAAAGAAAATTGCGGCATCGTCGCGATCGCCTCAAATTTCGTCTCTGCAGATTTGGACGAATCTTTAACGTCGCTCACTCGCTAAAATTTCAAGGGACACACGACCGGATATTTTTTCGCGCGAGTTACGGTTGTACGAATAAATTGTTGCCGATTGATTGAAAATATAATGAAATCAACCGTATCGGTCGAATTGCGAATATCGATATTTTTCGAGACTCACGTTGCCGGTTGCTCGCTGTCACTGTTGATAAAGTCTTCCAGCTGAGAAAAATCCAGGGCCTCGTTGTCTATTCCGCCTACAAAATCACCCCTTCCTGAAAGCAGAAAGAAAATTCGTTCCAAGGTTTCGATTTCACGAGTATCGAGGATAAATTGGAAAATGATACGGTCAACGTTTTTTTTTCAGATTTCGGGCGTGAAAACGTCCAAAGAATTTTGTGCAAAATTATACACACAGATATATATATATATCGGCCGCGGTGTATCGTCCTCGAAATGCACAAAGCGACGAGAGACGGATAACGACGAACGATCACCGGGAATTATAATGGAGTTGGGATAAAAGCCGAGATTCTTATCGCTGGGCAATTAATTCGAAACTCGCGAAGCTACGTTCCATCTTTTTTTTTTTACCGACACCGCGAGTCACGCTATCGGTCGTGAATTTCCGTCCTGTAACAAATACGTACTCGATCGAACGGTGAAAAGAAAATTGTGAAAAACACTCGTTGATCTGATTCTGGAATGACCGAAAGAGAATTGTATTCTCTTTATTAGGAAACAGCATCGTCGATGTTCGATAGTCGCTTCGCGTTTCCTCTTTGATGTAAAAAAAAACAAATCATCGTGAGTCATTTGGGCCGTTTGAATTTTTAATTTTTGATCAAATTTATGAAATTTTGAGATACGGGAACCTGAGAAAACTGGTACCCGGGAAATTGTGGAGTCCATCGGATAAACCACCTTTGGTCGACCGGTTCCATCGAACCGGAGATAATTTTGGAAGAGGTCAATTTTCCAGCGGCCAATTTTCCTCTTGCAGAGACACGCGTGAACGAGAAAAAATCAAAATACCGCACACGATTTTTTGATCGCGCGCGTCCAGAGCGAATTTTTGTTTTTAATAACAAAATCGGGCATTACTCGATCGATTTCTCGCGTGCGCTCGAGCGTTGCAAAATAGTTGCAACTGCTCGTTGAACACGTTGTTTCAAAAATACTGGATATCACTCGGAAAATAATGTTCGATCGAAACGAATGAATTTCGAAATTTTTTTAATAATCGTACAGACGGAGTTTATTTCACGATGAAAAAAGAAATTTTGTTCCACAAAAATTTATCAATTCCCGATAAATTTCTGGAGAGTATTTTTAAAATCTGATGAATTTTGATTCTCCGACACTGAACATTTTGCGGACGCGAAAAAATTGAAAGAAGAAACATTCCGATTTTAGAAAAATTTTCCTCGCGCGATGCAGATCGCGCAATTACATTTTTGTATTCGTTAAACAAATTTCGTTATGTTTTTTTATTTGTTTGAACGAATAGTTGAAATATTCCTTCGGGGCTCCTCGTTGGGACGAGAATGCATCGGAAGAGAGAGAATGCATCGGAGAGAGATGCGTTGGAAAGAGAGAGACAGAGAGAGAGAGAGGGGGGGGGGGGATTTTCAAAGTGGAAAGACGCGACAAGGATCTTACGAGCGATGAGGATTTTTGATAGACCCTGTATAACGACCTGTGTACGACGATCTTCGCGTGGGAGACTGGAAACTCGAGTCCGACGAGTATCGTATAGCTCATGCAAATTGTACTATAATCACACGCTATAGAAATCTGATGTAAAAGGAAAAACGCGCAAATACGGACAAAGTTTACATATACGCGGGTGCTATGATCCAACATAAGAGGGATTTTGTTGGACGTTGATCGTAACAGCCGATGCGAGACGCCTCGGGACGAGGCGTCGGCTTCGGGTCCTTCGTTAAAGGTCTCCTGAATGTCCATCGTCCGATACAATATCTTTCGAGGAATTCTTCCAACGAGACATCTCAGATCGAATCGAACGAGTACTTTTTGTTGTCTCACGAGGTCCGAACGAGCTTGAAATTTCGAAAATCCCGATTTCCCAAAATTGCCAAATTTATGTCGCTGAAGCTGGCAGACGGAGCTAGCAGACGCGCGCGCCGGCTTCTGGTTGTGACTGTACTCCCAACGCAAGCCCGTGCGCTCCAAAAAGTAGTACTGCCAAACGGTATGCGTGCATTGGAACTTTAATAAATTAAAAAATGAACTTGAAATTCATTTTGTATCTTGCTAAATTCACGTAAATGGTTAATCAAAGGTTGAAAATATATAAACAAGTGATGTAATAATTAATAACGTTGACTCTTCCAATACTAACAAATTGACGAGGATAACGAACGCACATGAACAACGGTTCTCGTAAATTCACAAGAATATACCCTGACCCACAAGAAACAAAATGGGCTATGAGAAACCCCGGGGCCGAAATTGTTTATAACAAATAAAAATTCTTTTTCATCATTTCAGCACGTATAAATTACAAAAAAATAATCCCACGGGCACGCGCATGACGCGAGACACTCGTAAATTTACAGGAATATACCCCTAACCATAACAAACAAAACAAGCTATGAGAAACCCCGGGGCCGAAATTGTTTATAACAAATAAAAATTCTTTCGCAACATTTCAGCACGTCTAAATTACAAAAAAAAAATCCTACGGGCACAAGCATGACGCGAGACACTCGTAAATTTACAGGAATATACCCCGAGCCATAACAAACAAAATAAGCTATGAGAAACCCCGGGGCCGAAATTGTTTAAAACAAATTTTAAAAAAATTTTATCATTTCAGCACGTATAAATTACAAAAAAAATCCTACGGGCACACGCATGACACGAGGCACTCGTAAATTTACAGGAATATAGCATGACCCATAAAAAACAAAACAGGCTATGAGAAACCCCGGGGCTAGAATTGTTTATAACAAATAAAAATTATCCACCACGCGTCTCACTGAAAAAAAATTCATTTGATAAAAAAGATCCAAATGATGAAAAAAATTTTTTATTTGTTGTAAACAATTTCGGCCCCGGGGTTTTCCATAGCTTGTTTTGTTTGTTATAGCTCGGGGTATATTCCTGTAAATTTACGAGTGTCTCTTGTCATGCGTGTGCCCGTAGGATTTTTTTTTGTAATTTAAACGTGCTCAAATGATGAAAAAAATTTTTTATTTGTTGTAAACAATTTCGGCCCCGGGGTTTTCCATAGCTTGGTTTGTTCATTACAGCTCGGGGTATATTTCTGTAAATTTACGAGTGTCTGGTGTCATGCGTGTGCCCGTAGGATTTTTTTTTGTAATTTATACGTGCTGAAATGATGAAAAAGAATTTTTATTTGTTATAAACAATTTCGGCCCCGGGGTTTCTCATAGCTTGTTTTGTTTCTAATGGTTAGGGGTATATTCCTGTAAATTTACGAGTGTCTCGCGTCATGCGTGTGCCCGTAAGATTTTTTTTTGTAATTTAGACGTGCTGAAATGATGAAAAAGAATTTATATTTGTTATAAACAATTCCGGCCCCGGGGTTTCTCATAGCCCATTTTGTTTCTTGTGGGTTAGGGTATATTCCTGTGAATTTACGAGAACCGTTGTTCATGTGCGTTCGTTATCCTCGTCAATTTGTTAGTATTGGAAGAGTCAACGTTATTAATTATTACATCACTTGTTTATATATTTTCAACCTTTGATTAACCATTTATGTGAATTTAGCAAGATACAAAATGAATTTCAAGTTCATTTTTTAATTTATTAAAGTTCCAATGCACGCATACCGTTTGGCAGTACTACTTTTTGGAGCGCACGGGCTTGCGTTGGGAGTACAGTCACAACCACGAGCCGGCGCGCGCGTCTGCTAGCTCCGTCTGCCAGCTTCAGCGACATCCAAATTTTATAGCCTATTAATTTGTTAATACAAAAACAGATCAATCGTCAGAATCATTAATGGTACTGAATATAATTGTTCGAAAAGTGTTGATATGATAAAAGGAACGACATTAAATTTATTAAATATCAAGTTAATATATTGTTTTGTATCAATAGAAATTAATATATATATATTATTGTAAAACGAGCTTGTGAGTCGAAAGAAATTTTAAATCTACTTGAACGGAAGATTTCGGACGTAACATCGACTTTGGTGATTCGGAGATCACGAGGAATGGAATTCGAGCAACATCATCGATGCAGCGTGAAAATTAATGTCCGTGTCTTCCGTGGCGAGTCCCGCGCGTATAGTGATTAAAATGATGCGGCAACGGCGTCGCCGGTGCAGAGCCTGCAAGATAGAGTCGCACGAGAGAGGAATCGGGACACGTTTTTTTCTTCTTTTTTCTTTCCTTTTTGTTTTTTTCCACTGCTCGAGCGAGGGAAACAGCGGACGAGGAAAAAAAATAGCAGGGAGCTCGTGCTCGCGACATTCCACGAGTCGAGGGAATCGAGGTGATCGGAACGCGAGGTATACGCGGCCGCATCGGAGAGGCTCTCTCCGTTGAATAGCGAGACGGAGAGACACTGTTGGAAATCCGTGGCTCGAGCATCGTTTTTCTATATTTCCACAATCGCAGTGGGAGTAATAACCATAAAGATCGTTTTACGGGGTTGATCGCTGAATTTTAAAAATCACTTTGTCCGAAAAACTATGTTTTTCGAGCAAATATTATCGCCGGAAATGTATTTGTTAATTATTTGTATCTTCAAGATGTTGAGAAATTTCAAACGAATTTAAATATAGGATCGATACGTTTCATGGAAAATTCATTATTTTGACTGTAAGATGGAATTGCGGCTTGGGAATGAGCTCGTTCTCTTCGCAATGAGCTTCAAAATCCCGTTTGCTCTTCCGATTACAATAGTTTTCGATTTTTCGCAGATTTTTAAATTCGGACCATTTATTTTTGCAAATTTTTCAAGGCACGCTCTCTCCCTTTCAATTTTTTTCGGGGATTTTCAATGTGGTCCCGTTTCTACAAATATTCAGTGTTCTTGATGAACAGAGTTGCAAAAAACGCATTATACTTTGATAATGCATTACTGTATTTATTACCCATTACACTGCACAATGTGAAATCGATAAGGGTACCATTACAAAATACAAAAAGTAATGTGTAATGGATGCGTGTGCCATTACAGATAAAAAAAAGTAATGTGTTATGGATGCACGAGCCCTTACAAATAAAAAAGTAATGTCCAATGGAAGCATGTTCCATTACAAATGAAAATAAAAAAAAAAAAGTCATTTGCAGTGAAGAATTCATTAAAAATAGAAAAATTGCCGTGTGCTCTTATTAGAAACTTGATGCACATTGCTGTCTCATTATTTTATTTCGCTCGCTAAAAGTTGATCCACAATTATCACGAATGATCCATAAAGTTAAAGAATAGAAACAAAAAAAACAGACGGTTCAACGTTAAATATGAAGTACGAAAATGTAATGAACCCCAAAAATTATCCAACTTTATATTGAACTTGCATCTACACGCGGTTACCCATAATTATAAGCAATCTAGTAAAAATTACAAGTTTCCGGTACAAAATTTGTCGCTTTGTCGAATCCCCAAATAATGCGCATGTTCTTTTTTTCAAACTTCATGGGTCATTTGTGATAATTGTGGATGAACTTTTAGCGAGCGGAATAAAATAATGAGACAGCAATGTGTGCAAGTTTCTAATACGAGCGCGGCAATTTTTCTATTTGTAATGGAATATTCTCCACTGCAAATTACTTTTTTTTTTTTTTTATTGTAATTTGTAATGGAACGGTGCATACGGTGCACGTTACTTTTTTATTTGTAATAGAAAACGCATCTATTACACATTACTTTTTTTATTTGTAATGGAAAACTTGTCCAATACACATTGTTCAAAGTGTCATGGGTAATGCATTACTTTTACATTATTATTTTCACAACTCCGGTGATGAACCAAACGGCATTCTCCAAGTTTAGTCAGAAAGTTTGCGTACGAAAAAGAAATTTCTGAATCAGTCGAGCGAGAAGTTACGCCGAGCCGAAATTGCACACGCAGAAATCTTGAGGGTCATTAAAAAATGTTGTTTGGTAAAAAATACTACTGATTTTCATTTTCCAAACGACGACGACGACGACGACGACGACCGAGTTTTTCATTATTTACAAAGAAAAAATTGAATCCATTATTTGCAATTTCACACTTTATGGCGCTCACTCTCTGCAATTAGTCCGAAAAAATTCGTACGATCGAGTCACCCGGATAATTGCGTGTTCGAAGGAGGAAAGAGGTTGTGTGAAAAAAGTACGTGTGAAACAAAAACATTAGTAACATTATACATCAGGGGAAATCATTTGGAATAATCATAGCCTTGTTTTTAAAATTCTCGACGATTCGTCACGGTCCAAAGGACGTTGATATTCTCACCGAAGAGTGGGCCGATAGAAAATTCCAAAATACATAAAAGTTTATCGACCGTGATGGTAAATCGAGAAAAAAAATTAATCTCGGTTCCTCTTTCAGCGAATCCATCGATAAACTTTTGTATCCTCGTAAATTAATGAAAAAGCTATCGGCAAATTCGTAATTTGCACGGTTTAAAATAATAATAATAATAATAATAATAATAATAATAATATTAACCCTTTAATATTTTCAAATTTAATACCAACTGTGCTTGTCATCTAATATTTGTGTCAAAATTATGAACTCTGTAACTGCACAAATCAAACGTCCGCATCTCTACCGATTACTGTACTATATATAGGACCGATGCAACATCTCTGTCGGATAATAAAACTCCCGGCCGACAATTTTATAAAATTTTTATCATAACGCATGATTCGAGAAGTTTCTCCATCGCGGTAATGGTAGAGATCAATGGCCTCTACCTACTGACATCTCCACCGCTCATTACTCGCTATACCTACTGACATCTCTGCGCGAATCAAGACTCACCGCGCGGCACATCGCTCACAGCTCGACCGAATATTCGATGTAACTCCGGCGGGAAACAGAGCCTCCGAAAACAATTTTATCGATCAACAAAATGAACCTTGAGACAACTCTACACGATAAAATATCCGCGCGAATCTCTACCGTGAAACATCCTTACCGAATAATAATTTTTCCCCGGAATATTTATATTTTTTTAATTTTTCACGATCGACAATGGCCGAATTGAATTGATGGCCAAAATTTCAAATCAAATGGGTTCGTACTGTATAAATTATTGAAAACATTCAAACGTTCTCTGTCGGTAAAACAGGAAGGTTTTCCACGACATGTGCTTTGAGCACGGTAAAAAAAAAAAGATTTTACCATTGCGTGTATCGATTTAATTGAATAATGTACTTTAAATTGAATCACCAAGAGGAAACTTGGAGGAATGAAAAAGAGCGATGTTGTCGTCGTTGTTGATTAAAATTGAAATAACTTCCTCGTCGCATCTTGCGCCTACGTTCAAGCTACTTTTATCAATAGACCGCACAAACCGACACAAACACGTTTGTACACACGGAGGGACGACATTTGTACAGAGTGTCCGTACGCGTAAGCACCTTGGACCCTCTTAAGCGTTTAAGAGAGCCCGACGTTTCAAGTGTCATAACTCGACCCTTCCGGTCGCGTCGGTACAGTCGACGTCACGACGGCGGCGCGAATCAAGCGTAAGGACGAGAATTATTCGAGACACGAGATACGCGATAAATTTTCAACGTTGTTTCACAAACATTGCGAACAATGGAACGATCCAAGATAGGTATATCATGTCGTTCAAAAAATCGTGAATCGCTCATCCGGACATTTGTTTAATGATTTACGAAATTAACTGAAAATTCAACTTTTATTAAAAAGAAAATTTCATACGAGAAATCGGTTCTGCGAACAAAAGTTTGCGCATCTGTTCAACCGACGGAACGAATTCCATTTTTTTGCCTCGATTGAACTGAATTTAGCGTCAAATTCAATTTTTTCATTGTACCATTGAGGTTTCGTGAAAATTAGATGAATTAATTGATACAATTTTCAATGATCCAAAGTCTCGCTACATGGCGCGTGAAAGAATGAAAAAAAAATGAAAATTTGCCGTGTATCGGGTTTGGATTTCGGGTTCTTTCGATATTGTTGCCTCCGCGAGAATGTATTGAAAATCGCTCGAAATTATTTCAAGTTACGTATCTTTTTTCCCGCGCGTGTAAAAAAAAACTTGAAGCGCTCGATCGTTGATCGTAAATTCACCGTAGTTAAAAAAAATATACTCGCTCGTTCGATTCTGGATCGGTGACACTGATTTTGGAGTTGAGACGGTTATAGATTTTTATGACACATACGAAGAAGTAGTTTTTGTCACAACAAAAATTATGCCGAAATCATCCCCCGTTAAGAAATAAAAAAAACATAATTTTTCATTGTTTCATTCGGACTAGGGTTCCACAAGCGCGCTGAAGCGCGCGACCGTTTTACCATCAGCGCTGCAACGCCCCCTTGCGGGGGGGGGGGGGGGGGGGTCAAATTTTTATGAAATGTATGGACTCTTGCGCCCAGCTAACATTCGTGCGAATCACTAAAAAAAATCTGTCGAATTTTTTATGAATTGTTCCAAAAATGGTTCGAAAAGCTTCCTGATACTCGAAACTTGGAAATATATTATCCTCGCGTCTTTACGATATATCAACTATAAATGACTTCTAGTTAGAAATTTATTAGAAATTTTCGCACGAATTGCCGATTCACCGAGCTGCATCGAGTACCGGCATTAACGAATTTCGAACGATGATCTTTTTCTCGTGCGCGTTATTCATAGATGTATCATAGATGTACCATGATTCACCGCGATTTTGTCGACAGGAATTATTGGGGGTGGCGGCCTATAGTGCGGTACTGTGAAAATTGTATTTCATCAAACACCGTCGAGGGGTTGCGGCCCTGTACATGGGTTTGTTGGCGACTCATCACCATCATTTCGAAACGAGACAAAACCGTTTTGGAACTTTCGATCCATACCCAAGAAGCCCACTTTTGCATCTCGCGCGAATAGTCGAAGGATAAATATCAGGATAAGTGGATGGGCGATAGGATAAAATGGCGGGAGGACGCGGATGTAAAAAAAAAAGGTCGTCGAGTCGGGTTCGTTCTCGAGGATTGGACAGTTGGGGCGTTGCCAACTCGGTAGCTTATCGACCAAACAACCCTTCCGACGTGATACTCACAGGGGCGAGGAACCAATGGGGGTTGCGGAGATTACACCCTCTGCATATACATATTGTCTCGGAGACGGAAAGAATATTTATACTTGTATACTAAAATGAGTACCGCCCTTCGTGTCTGATGTTATAAAAAAAAACCGCTTTTATTTGATTTATCGGTCAATCGATTTAACGCTTCGGTTAGAATCATGCAAATCCAATTTTGCCGCATCGATTGCAACCTTTTTATGCGAAAAACTGCAGTCTTTCGATATTCAAAATTAAAATTTATAAATCTCACGATGAGTGGAATAATTAGTAATTTTGAAAGCGATTCTTTTATATATATACAACTATAAGTACGGTTGACCAACCGTACTTATAGTTGTGGGTAGGTTCGAGTCTAAATGGGTTAGTTTTTTTTAGACAATTCAATTAGTTCCGTTAGTCAGTAGCGTTGGGTCAGTGAAGGTATAGTTGGTTAAATTAGTTATTTTGGATAATTGAATTAATTTAGTAAGCCCGGTGGAGTGTCAATTCGTTTCTGTTATCTCAATGTCAGTCACGTTGGTTAGGTTGGTCGTGCGAGCGGATCGAGTTAGTTGAATCAGTTTCGTTACTCCGGTAAATACATCAGTCGTAACAGTGAATCTGGTTGGTTCGATTGGTCCGGTTAATCTGCTTGGTGTACTTTGTACAGTAGTCGATACCGAAAGTTACCGGCATACTTTTTGAGGAATTACGTTTGCTCCCCCCCCCCCCCCCCCCTATGTATACAAAAAGTGTATAAAATTAATTTTCAAAAATTGTTCCACGTACTTCAACGGTGTATTTATCAAGCTCCGAAAGGATAGGATCAATATTTGTACCAGAAACCTCTTCAAAAAAGTCTTAAAAAGCGAGTCTTTTTTTAATTTCACGCTTACTCAACGAGAGTTTCTCGGTGTCGAAGCTTTTGCGTAACAGGTGTTTGGTAATTAAGCCGAGAGTTTGCTCGCCTTCGTTTCCTCTCGCGCTCCTGCACGAAGACACCGTCATAATTGCTTTGGTTATTTGACAAAGTTGTAACCAAAGTTTTTTCGTCGCATAGGTGTCGAACGAGTTTAAAAAAAAAATAAAAACAATTTTTTTCCTCCAACTGTCGAAAAAATTTGACTCGTGCTCTCTGCAAAAACGCAAACAGCACGTTCCAAGCCCCGGTTAGTTTTTAAATTTCACAAATTCCCGAATCGTGGAAAAGTACGAAGACGCATCATTTTACACAATTTCCAAGATTTTATACTTTGTGGCGCAAAAACATTCTGGCATCGATAAATATTGATAAATAAATATTGGAAATTGTATCTATAATACTAATCCGCTGATCGGTTCTCTCCAAAATCGTTGATCGTGAAAGGTCTCGGAAAAAAATTTTGGCCACGATTTTAACGTATTGATAAAAAAATTCAATGCAATGTTTTGAACATCGATCGGGTGACAACGCGTTGGCAGAATTTTGTTGATTTATTTTGAAATTGAAATTTTATAAAATTTCAATCCGTCGGTTTAAATTTAATGGTAAAAGAAAATTTTAAATGTGTAAAAAATGCCAGAGTGCAGTATCTTGAATCCTGATAAAGTTACAGCGAAGCAGCCCTTTTTTTTTTTGAATTAAAATTTTTTCAAAATTTGAGACCACCGAGCAAAATTTAGTATATTTCGAATAAATTATTACCGATTGTGATAAATAAACTTGCGTGAAATAAATATGGCACGATAATTGGATCGATGGCACGAAAAGTATAAACTTTTATGTTGGAACAATATGGACTCGAGTCCGGAAGATCGGATAATTTTTACGATTATATTTTCAGAGAAAAATTGATACCCGGTACTCAACCGCTTGAAATAATTTGAAAATTGACTAAATTCTTGATAGAGTTGTTCGATGATTTTACTACTCCCGTAATATTTCATCGGGCCAAGTGGCACTAGCTTGGGAACCAAAGAAGAAAAAACGCATAGACTCTCGCCGCGAGACTTTCACCGCAACTGCATCAAATAGAACGTTATCCCTGCAGTATACCCGATTTACATGTAGTATGCAAAAGTCAACGAGACTGCGGCATCGTCGAATGCCATTGGTTCACACCCGGAAAAAAGATCCAGTCGTAGGTACTATAATCGTTTATTTGATTATTTTTTAGTCACTTTAGAGAAAATTTTCTTTCCATCCAATTTTGGGCGATATTTACTTCCACTCTATATTTATTTATTTGAATTCCCTGTCATCGAGAAACAGGCTTTGAAGAAAAATTCTATTCGTCGTTACCAAATACCCATTAACCCGTAATCTCATCCGATCGTATCTGCAGATTCTTCAGTACCCCAAAAATCCGCCAGGTGGGTACCTCTCGCACAAGCGAACCGCAAGATGGTCGAATCACCCAAAACGATTTCCATAAAAAAGGGTCTTTTTTCTTTTCCCTTCCGTTAAAGAAAAGACGCGAAGCTCAACGAAATTGTAGACTTCATGTGTGTAGAGCTGGACATTCGAAGATTGAAATGTTTAAAAATATATATTGTGTAAATATTTAAAAAAAATATATTTAATTTAAATACATATTTGTTCAGTTTGAAATAATATATATTAATGTTAAATACAAATTTATTGGATCGCAACATATTTTCCTAGTAGGTCGATAAAAAAAAAATTTCGTTGACACGAATAAAGTTGGAACGGAAAGCATTTTAAGGAAAGCACAAAGCGCGCGCGCGCACGCACGCACACGCACGAACACGCACGCGCGCGCACGCACACGCACGAACACGCACGCGCGCGCACGCACACACACGCACGAACACGCACGCGCACGCACGCACGCACGCACACACACACACACACACACACACACACACACACACACACACACACACACAAAGACGTCCGGACATTTTTTTTCAAATGTGATTTCTCGACGTTTTGGGACATTTTGAATATACCGACATGAAACTTGAATATATACTGACGGGAAAACAAAGCTTCCTTCATGAGGAAGCAAAAAAGAAACTAAAATGATCCAACTTCCGTAATTCAGCAACCATCGAGCTTACATTTTTTACACAAATGGGTTACGTAGCTGAAACAGTTGGAACGGTAGCTGTGCCTCTGTGATCGTTCTGACTTTCGTAAATTTGCAACTATCGCTCTCGATTTGTTTCAACACATATATTTACCGAGTGAGAAAATACATCAACCATCATCATCGAAAACGAGGATCGGAGTTGACATTTTAATTCGCAGTCGCTCGTGACAGAGTCAAAATTCCTTTGTACAGAATGAATCTTTCGATTCTCGATCGACAAAATGAAAATCGATGATTTCACCGACCAATCAATATTCAAATTGGGCCTTGAAATAAAAAAATCATTTTCCGAAAATCAATCGATCGAAATTGTTGGCCTCCGCGCATCATCGAATCATCGATTTCTCGGATAATTATGATTCACACGGCTGTCGGACTCGCGCAAAAAAAATTACACGAGGATACGAGAAACGTATCCCCGAGACCGTGGAACCGGAAGTCCGGTATTTAAAACCGAGCCGGAGTTAATCGATTCGTTCAATGTCCAAAGCCTAAAAATATGTTTCGATCGTTTGTATATCCAGATATATATTATATATGTATATATTGTATATTCCCCGAATGCACCCCTGGTTGAGAAACATTCAGTTGACCAAAACAGCTGCCATTTGTGACCGATAATTCGCAGGGTACGTCACAAACGCGTGATGCTCGAGCATTTGTAAAATAAAAAGCAGAACTACCCTCGAACGTTTAGAGGGGTCTGCCGATTGCCCCTCCCGAGTCCCGGGGGGTCGGACACAACCGCGCGGCGGATTATGATAATCGAGAGGGGGTGGCAAAAACAAAATTGAGATCGAGGAAAAAGATCGGCAGGTTACTCGACCGAGCGTGCCGATCGTCAGGTGTTTTTCTTTCCGTCCGCATTAGGGTAGGTTTTTTTTATCGTCATGGTTTGCGTGACGATTAAAATGGAACAACAGGGGTCAATCGCACCCCCCCCGGTGAAACGAGCGATTTTACTAAACGATCGGTTCGTCACGCTTCCGGCAACTGTCATCGAGATAAGACAAAGTGTACCGCGACTGTTTCATATGAATCAGAGCTGGGCGCTACTTGAAAATACTCGATACTTGCAGGTACTTGAAGTACGGTACTTGCAAGTATCAAGTACTTTTGAATGCGTCTTGCCGATGGTTGCATTCCATATTCCAATATGGGTCATTCCATGTCCGATCGACCAATATTTGGAATCGACCCTTTCAATTACGATAAAATTTGGTCGAAAGTATTCTTTTCTCACAAAACCAAGTTCCAACGAAGGAAAAAAATAAAAATTTTCTTTCGAAAATTCAAAATTTCACCATTTTTTCAAGTTTATTTTTTTGATATTTCGAAAACTATTATAGTTACGAAAAAATCGTTCTGGGTTCGTCTTAAAGAGTATACTTGGGGCTGTGAAAAAAAAAAAAATGTCCAAAATTTTTTTTTTTTAAATGATGAATTTATCGAATCTTGAATTTTTTAAAATCGTGAAAATCCACGATCAACGTTAAATTTTTGGTTCTATTTTTTTTATACGACACCTTGTACTGACGTTGAAAGATCCTGGAATTTTCAGAAATGTGTTTTTTTTTGTTTCAAAAATAGGAATTTTAGAACTGTGGTAAAACTTTTTTTTTTACCTCCAAGTTGAGTGAAGTTGATCAATCGTGTAATTTTGACTGCTCAAAGTTACATAAATACATGATTGCTCGAGTTAAAAAAAATTCATATTTTTGAAATATCGTATTTAAAAAATTGCACAAAAAAATTTGACGTTAATTGTGGATTTTCAGGATTTTAAAAAATTCAAAATTCCCCAAATTCATCATTTTTCAAATTTTTTTGTCGGAATAGTTTTTTTTTCATAGCCCCAAGTACACTCTTCAAGACGAAACGAACGATTTTTCATAACTATCATAGTTTTCAAGATATTTGAAAAAAAAATTTTAAGAATGGTTAAATTTTGAATCTTGCATAACTTTTGAAAAGAAAAAAAATTTTTTTTTTTTACAAAACTTTTTAATAAATTAGAAAATTTGTCAATAACGAAAACTTCCGACCAAATTCCATCGAAATGGAAGGTGGTCGATTCCGACTCTTGGTCGATCGGACATGGAACGACCCGAGTACCAGAGTTTACGAGACGTACCCGAAAACTTGAAGTATGTACTTGATTTTTTCAAGTACTTGTACTTCGAGTACCACCGGTACTCGATACTTCAAGTACCTACGATACTCGAAGTACTTTCAAGTACTCTGCCCATCTCCGATACAAATGATAATTTTTTTTGAAAATTCGTGCCTTATCGGGAATTTTCATGTAAAATTTGACATCGAACAACGTTATCGTTTCTTGGTAAAAATTCGATACCCATCATTCTTCAAGGATGGCTGCTCGGTGGAGGAAAAAAAAAATTTAGCCGCTGCACAAAAATTCGCCGAATTTTGAGGGTGTAAAGGGTTTTTTTCGAGACAAACAAAAGTCGCGAAAACTCGTTCGAGTCTCTTTGTCATGAGAGTGCCTCAAAAAAAAAAAAAAAATCCAAAAGCAAAGAAAACCTCCGCGAGGAAGAGGAGATTTTTTTTCACACTTTGAGGCGAAAAAATTGGAATTATTTTTCGTCAGCGGGACCAATCTTTGTACCTGCAACGGCGAGAAGTCGGCGCGTCGCCGAGTGACCGGAAGTTTCCTCCGGATCACTGGGATGTGCCCTATTTCCCTGAATCGGATCGGCGTTCGCCCGATGCTGCTGCTGCTGCTGCTGCTGCTGTACGGTCCACGTGAACTCCATTATTTTTTCGGTGAAAAAAAAAGTAACGAAGAAAAAAAATTCAAAAAAATAATACGACGAGGCACGAAGAGAACCCCGACTCTTTTTTTTTATCGACACTCTTTGAACGCGTGTTCGCTACATGGTTAAACACAACCGAGGCAATTGTGAATTCAGTGATAATGAAAATCCATCGACGCGCGTATTTCAACGCCTACTTCCGTGACGCACATTCTCGAAATAAATGACCGACGAAAATTTACGTCCACTGAAAAAATATCGTCACGATAGCGTCACATTTTTGTGCATCTGTCTTTCGTTCCAAATACAAAAGGCACCCCTGGAATGGGTTTTTAAAAACACTCCGGTAACTCGACGATTTCAAAAATCATCGAAAAGTCCCGAATCAAATATTTTCGCTACAAACTTGATCTTTCAAAAAATAACTATAAAAAAATTGCTCAAAAATGCCACCGATCACTCTACAATGTTTGAGTTTATTTTGCGACCGATTTATTTCTCAAAGTTTTCCGTTGCACATCGTTCTTTTCATCGAGGGATGGAATTTTTTTTTCAAAGTTCAAAAAGTAAAGATCGATGATTTTTCGTCGAAAATTCAACATCCGGACAAAATCTGTCTCTCCGGTATCTCACAAGCCGGATTGACCGCGAAAAAGCGCGCTCCGGAGGGAAAATTCAAGCGGGAGAATCTTTCTCGGAGTTTCCGGAGTCACGAGGGACAAACGACATGGTAATAATTTCCCGTTGAGTCGCAACGAGTACGTGACCCACGAATGTCCGTTCTTTCGAGTGTGTCGAAAAGAAAATTTTTGCGTCGAAACGCGGTGCATCGATGTACGGTAAATAGGGTGGGGGAGAATTTATCGGATTCGTGTTTGTGACGAGCGAATCCGAGCTTGCGAGCGAACGGAGGGGATATTTTCCGGTCGCGAGAGGGCGGTTCCCGAGAGATAGAGAGAGAGAGAACTTGCGCGCGCGATATTTCTGCGTGTAAAAGCTTCGAATACGAGGGAACGAGTTTTGGCCGCGTATCTACCGATGAGGATGGCATTTTTTCACATTCTTGAAACAACAATCTTGACGCAGAGAACGTACTTCCGGGAACCACTCTACGAATGAAATTCGTACAGTTTACAACTGTACCGTTCGCAACTCTACCGATTACAACGGGACTACTCGCCCCAGTGGACACGGTAATGGTGCAACAATGTAACGGCAATGTTACCGTTTGTAACACGTAACATTACATAGTTACATTACACGTAACATTGCACGTAACTTACATGTAAGTTACATGTAAGTTACAATTTCATACTCAGCAATGTAACATTGTTACGTAACAGTTGTACGACAGTTGTGCAACTGTACGACGTTACCGTAGCTATAATTAATTGTTGTCAAACATGTTATTAAAAAAATACAGCCCTTGCAAAATCATTTAATATACATAGTTTACCGGCCCTAAAAAGAGATTCATAGAAAAAAAAATCTGCACGAGTTGTCCGATCCAATTTTTCTCAAAGACCGAGATTCGAACCCTCGACCCTATACCCACTATCCTACCTATCTACCTAACACGCTACCTATTACGCTATCGACTACTCATGAATTCCCTCTGCTTGTATGATATATGAATGCTGCAGTGTCGAAAAAATAATAGTATAAAATAATAATAATAATAATAATAATAATAATAATAATAGTATACGCATTTGAATTAGCAATAAACCATGAAAGTTGTTTTTTTTATTTGCGAATTCGAATCCCTTGACCCCGCGTAAGTTATGTAAACTTTATTCCAGAATGCCTGATCCCTCGTAACTTAATTTCGGGACCGCTGACCCCTCGTAGTCAAAATGTTTGAAATTTCATATCTTTGTTTACAGTGTGTAACTTCCATGTTTTATTGCCGCAATATAACATCCGTTACATTACTGTAATGTCACTTCGTCGTAAGCATGTTGCGTAACGGCTATAAAATTTTTTTGCATTACCGTAATGTAAAAAAGTTATATACCGGTTATGTAACCTACATGTAACTAATGTTACATAACAGCAATGTTACATAGGAATACCATTGTAACATTGCACGTAACTTCCATGTTACATCGCTGCAACGTAACGTGTTAACCGGGGCGATTCTACCGAATCATAATTCTTCAAAATATATATTAAAAAAAAAAAAAACAACAACAACTTTGACACGAACAACGAGCTTCCAGAAACAACTCTCGTACCGATGACAAATGTACCATTTGCAACTCTACCGAACCGTAACTTTACTGAATCTAAAAAAAAACACAAATTTGACGTAGAAAACTTTGACCATTGATCAATTATACGGGATAATAATTCTATCGAATGCAAATCTATCGTTCGGTGGAGTTTCTTTCGGCTCAACGAAAAATTAAAATCTAGATTCGGAATAACCCGTCAGTTTGCAGTTTAACGGTCGAGCGTTAATCGTGCGACGCCGTGGCGATTTGGTGTCTATGATTCTTTAAAAATAGATAAAAATTTATCAATTCTTCTCTCCGATACCCTCAAAAGACCGGACAGCACCCTCGGTCATCCCTGAATGATACTTTCTCCGTTCAATATCGAAAGGTCCGAAGAGCCTGCGAATTTTTTGTTCGCAAAGTAAGTTTTTTTATGTAGATTCAATTTTTTTAGATTTTTTTCGAAAGCCCGTGTAATTATGACTTGCTTCGTATCGTCGATCGGAACGCCTCGCGAGAATCAAAAAATTTGTCGTCAATAATCTTGGAAAAAAAAATTTTGTTTACATTTTTAAACAAAAACAATATTCGAAATATCTAAAAATTCCAGGAAAATCAAATTACTTATTCCGCATTATTTTGCGACACGATTATTCCAGATCTCAGACGTACTTGAGACTAAAAAAAAAAAAACCTTCAACGTCGTTTCGTTCTTTCCGGCAGTGTGAATCTTTTTTATCTTCGAAAAAAAGGGGGATGCAAATATCAATAGCCCCGAATAAGTAGATTCGTTTGGTAAATTTACAGGACAAGTGTCCAAATGGAAATCCCGGAAAGGTTTGACATTGGGTGGTTTGCGCAAACCGCTGAACCGTCGTCACCGGAGACAAATTGTCTCTCTTCGTTTAAGACAATTTAACGGTTTAACGTAAGATTACGCTTCAACGAATGTTAATTTAACGTTTCCCTCTCTCTCTCTCTCTCTCTCTATCTTTTCCGAATTCTAATAATCTCCATGGGAGCATTTAAACCTGTCCACGCGACTGTACGATACACAAAAAAGGTTTTATCAAGTGTGTTTGATCGTGCACGAGGGACAACCCTCACAGATGCAAGTCCGCTCAGCGGACTATCGTAATAGCTCGACGTCACGGAAGCAACGAATAAATTTCACAGCGTCCGATATAACGACGTTTGGTTTTCGTTATTTCTCTCTATTTCTCTCTCTCTCTCTCTCTCCCTCTTATCTGAAATCTCGTTCAATCATAGCTGCTCGTTGCCGCAAAAGGGAAGAGAAAGGGGTCGATGTGTGTGCGTAATAGCTGCAACTCTTTTTTTCGTCTCTTCGTTTCTCCAATACGATATATACATACGCGTGTACAGGGTGTCCTATTTATCTCGGGACACCAAAACGGCTGACTCGATATTTACCGAGTCGAAGAAGCCGCGGTGAGACACACATTGAAATGACGAATGAAATGGCTCGCTTACTTTTTCGTCGAGCGGGGACGTTTCAAAGGTGATTCGGAGGTCAACATTTTTATACAAAAAGTCATATCGGGAAAATGAAAAAATATTTCGAACAAAAGTTGTACCTCTTGTTACGTAAGAAACGGTGCTGGCGTGAAAAATATAGGTTTCCATGAACAAGAAAAAGGTGACCTTGAGATCACCTTGAAAATGCCCACTCGATAAAAAAAAGTACGATACAGCCATTCGATTCTTCATCCAGATCGACGGGATACGTGTCTCGGGTTTTTTTTTTTTTTTTAATCCGCCGCGTAAATATCGAGTTCAATTGGACACACCCTGTATATACATGTGTGACTTATTATTTGAGACAACGGCGTGACTTTGGGGGTCTCGCGGAGTTTGCTCGTATAACTTGATAATTAAATCGTGCACATCGGAGGGACATCCGTAAATTTGAAAAAAAAAAAATTCCGGTGACTCTTTCAAAATTAAACCGTACAAACTATCCTTATAAGGAAGAACATGATACAGCAAAATTTGCGCTCGATAGTTGCCATATTACAAAAGTTGAAGCAGCAATTTGCGACTGATTGTTGAAAATTTCAAAATTTTCTTGAAACAATCGTCCTTGTCCGTAAATTTGTGCGAAAAATAATGAAGGTCGAATTTGCAGAATCACAAAAGTTGGAGCACTCGCAACGATCTTTCGGAAACGTCCAATTTTGTAATAAAAAAATGGATGTAAATAAAAATTGAAATAAAAATACATTATGAATGAATTGATAAATTTGTAGATATCGTTTAAAAGGATACAGCTTGAAAGAACGATATAGATTCGAATGATTACAAGGAAATTACTTAATCCGGAATGTGTGAATAAATAATGTGGAATTTTAATTTTCTGAATGTTAAAAAAATGAGAAAAAAAAAAGATTTTGACAAATATATAAATATATTATAAATCGTTAATGATGATAAATGAATGATGAATGATCGATGAACAGTGGGATGAAATGATGGATGATCGGAGATAAATGTGGAAACAAAAAAACATTCCATTTAATTTTTGTTGAAACAAAAGCCATTGTCGAGAATAGCCCAACACCTGTCAATTGGCGTGCCGAGTGATCAATGTGGACACGAACGTCGTCACGATTAACCCTTGAGGGAGGGTCGACGAGTTTTACGGTGCGTGTAATATCGCCACGCGTCAAAGACCTCCTATCCCCCGGCACACGATCGGGATCGTGTCCCCTCGTAACCTCTTCTACCCCCCTCTCAAAATTCATGATACACGTGAATAAATAAATCCACACGTATACGCTATTACGTATCATCAGGGTGATGTTATTTCGACCACTATGTTTGTCTATTTTCGATCCTCCGACCTCAAAAAGTGTTTTTTGTTACGAGAAGAAAATTCACGCGTAGGATCTTGAGCGAACAAAAAATTATCAGAGATTCACTCGGAGCATTTGGAGATTCTAATTTTTTGTCATTTCATTTTTTATTTATATTTTTCATACGCCAAATTCACGGAAGAGGAGAAAATTCATAAAACGATGAAATGTTAGTCTTTCGATCGTAAAATGAACTTTTTCTAATCAGGATTTATTTTCATTCATTGCTATGTACATTACTATTCGAATCGATATTATTTATTTCAATACGATATAATCTTGAAACGGAAATCCAGAGTAAACGGTTTCTTATTGTAATTTCAAAAAAATGCAATATCTCTTTTTTTTGCTGCAATTCGCAAAAATTAACAAAAAACGTATGCCAATAAATTGTCTGCACATTTTTTTCTATAGTCGATAATTGCCTGGTTATCAAAAGTGCTGTCCCGAAACATTTTCCTTCGAGCAAATGTTTTTTTCGTTATTCGTTATAAATAAAAGAAATGTATAAAAACTGTTCCTTCTTAAAGATCCTAAAAATAAGAAGAAAATAGCATTGCACATCGATAATCGGAATAACATGACAATGATGATAATAATAATACTCAAATTATTAAATTTCTTATTTTGACAAGCAGAACAAATAATTAATTGAATCAAACATTCTTAAAGTTCCGCTATTCCAGGTATCAAAATATATTTTTCCCCGTTAAAGAAAACATTGGAATTTTCTTACCACGAATTTTAGGTCAATGCGAGTATGCGATTTTTCGTTGAATTTTCTAAACGTTAATGCTCATTAAAAAATTGATGCACAGAGAAATGTCGTTATTTATACGACTGTTATCAACTTTATTGATATAAAAATGAAATAAAAATATAGCGTTATGTTGTTATTAGAAAATTGATGATAGAAAAAAAAAATTAATATTCAAAAATAGCGAGAACGATGTTGGAAATGTAGTAAATGGCTTTTTGGCCTCATTACGATCATGGAAAAATCCCAAAACAAATCCAAGGAGGGTGAGAATAAAAAATCGATTCGGTCGATTTCGATGTCGTGTGTTTGTATTACACAGACACTGCAATCAGGGTGAAGTGTGTGCACGTGAAAGGGTCTGCAATATGCGAATGTTTGTCCGACGTTAAACGGTTCTTCGTTCGTCCGATACTTGCCCGCGTAACGTGTACCGCACAGGCTCGTATCAGCCAAGGTCAAACCTCGAATTATTTATTCACGAGCCTCAGTCGTTATCCCTCGATCTGCGTTGTTCCCCTCGCGGTTTGTTTACAGATAGAATGTAAGGTGTGAGTCGAATGTTTCGTATTAATTTTCACGGGATTAAGAGAAATGTAAACGTAAACAAAAATTTACTCTCGACCGTTAGTCGCTCTGGAAAATTACCGCTTCCTCACGAAGGAATCTTTTTTGTTTGTTTGTTTGTTTTTTTTTTTTTTTGAAAAAAAAAATAGAACAACGATTTTACACGCTGTTCTTGCGAGTTAAATACGAAAGCTCGCTGAGGCACAGGGCATCATTATTGGCCGTGAAGAAAAAAATGTCGAGTCTGATTTTATCACGAGTATACGTCGCTGGTGCACGAGGCATTCCCGAGGGAACAACGATTCTCGATCATCGCGGTGTATTGTACGGATTATCGCGCGTACACGCGTTTGTTATCGTACAACGTGGCTCGTTCATTCGAACGATAATAATACGACCGATTCCTCAGTGTGTATCAATGTGAATTGGAAATATTAGAAATTTTTCTATTTTTTAACCTCCGCTTCCATCCCAAAGTCCCATGATATATTTAAAAAAAATCATAATTTATCATTTTTCATCACTGAACCCAAATGTTTCTTTTATTAATTTATTCGACAATAACTTTATTATTATTCTTTTTTTCTCCCAAGCTACGCAATCACCGAAACGTTATTTCCGTCGATGAGGATTCGGTCGGATCATCGAAATATATATATATTTTTTTTTTAGTTTAAACGTTTGAACGGCTGTGTCGGTAAAACAGGGCGTTTAAACGTGAATTGTTCGCGAATGCGCGCCACACGTAGGCGGCGCGTTACGTTCGAATGAAAACTCGAAGAATGCGAATCGCCATTGTATCCGTTATCGGATGTTTCGTCATTAAAGTTGGTCATTATCAAAGGACTCGTACCTCACCGAGCAATAACGCACACGGCGTTTATAATTCACTCGCTCTGTAATCTCGACTCTACGGAGTGTCCCGTTAAACTCGAAACACCGAAATAACTCTATATTTTTAGGCGATAAACCGAAAAGCCTCGCGAGACACGCGTATCGACCATCGAGTCGATCCGAATGAAGAATCCAGTGGCCGATGGCTTACTTTTTCATCGAGTGGATGATTTCGAGCCGGTACGGAGGTTAACTTTTTGTACGCGGGCAACAACTTACATTGGTCGAATCAAAAAACATTTTGGATAAAAGTTGTGTACTGTGTTGCGTATGAAACACGACGTACTACTGCTGTGAAAAAAATCGTTTTCCATTGGAACAAAAAATTGACCTTGATATCACCTTGAAAACGTCAGCTCGATAAAAAAGTACGAGAGCCATTTAATCGTTGATTCGAATCAACTCGATGCGTATCTCGGCGTTTGTCGAATTATCGCGTTGATATTGAGTTATTTCAGTGTCGGCGCAAGTTCGAATCGAAGGGCCACCCTGTATGTATATCGCGGCGCGCTGTTTCCTCGCGGGTTTCCGAGGAATACTTTTTGTACGATGCACGATGGTACCTCGAACGAGCACGTAAAAAAAAAATACAATTTGAAAGGAAGGACTCGAATATCGTGGAACAGCGAAACGACTCTCGTCACTCTTGAGAAATTTATTATTTTACATTTTTTCATTGTTTCCTTCCGTGTGACGTGAACAAACGTATATTCGGATTCGAGGAATACTCTTACCGGTGTAATTCGTCCAAGAACACACGCGTCTGTAACAACGCGATGTATCGCTATTTTTTTTTTCGTTTTTTTTTTTTAAACCATAATTGAGCACGCGCATCAGTTGGGAATTAATTTTAACGACTCCGTGAAGAAGAAAAACGTATTTCCGAACCTTTTACCTCGAGACTGCGACGTTTGTTCGTGCGATGCACGAAAAAATTCTTCAAAACGATTTGATTGTCAATTTATAATGGATAATCAGTGATTTTACGCATTCGAACGAGCACCGATGTAATCGCGTCGTCTCGTGTAAATTGTGCATACGAGGAGAGGTCTGACAAGTAACCGCAATTTCGTTGCTTCGTATTATAGAGAATTCGGAATAATTAGTTTGCAAATTAAATTGTATTTCTTCAATTTTTTCGCATGCCGTTTAAACATCGGGCAATTGATTCACGATTTTTGTTTCGATCATCGAAAGGATAATTTCTGGTCGTTTCTTTGAATCGTAAAATTCTCGATCGTTTATTTTCTCCGGATTTCTAGGTCCAAACATTTTCAGAATTTTATTTTTCATTAATCGGATAGTTTAATTTGACCGAAATAGAGGTAATTTTGTCACGAATGTATGAAAATTCAAAATTAATAAAGAATTTTTTAGCGACCATCTTATTCAATGAGCAAAAAATGTTTCTGTAAATCATCGTTCGAATTATCAACGCGGGTAGCCGAGTTGTGAAATTTGATCGCACAATTATGTATTTTTGGTTGATTTGCAAAATTCAAAAATACATTGAACGACGAGAATGATTGGAATTGATTTTTCCAAGAGACGCTCGAGTAGTTGAGTTTAAAAAAGAATCTAGTTTTCGAAAAATATTTAGAAGCTCGAATAATTTCGTAACTATGGCGCTCACGTTTTTTTCATAAAAATGCATCGAATTACAAGAATGATTGGTATTGGTTTTTGCGAGTGGCTCAAATTGTTGAGTTTCTCTCGGAATTTCGTAACCGTCGAGCTGCGAAGAATCAATGCAAATTTTCAAATTCGCACACGAGTTCCTCGTCTTTTCATCGGTTCGCCGTATTTCCTCCACGAGAGAGCACTGAGAAAAAAAATGGTCGAACATGCAAAATCGTTAGTCGAATACGGGCAACTAAATATTTATTTGGTCCAACTAAATAATTAGTTTCTGGAAATAATTCCGCGATTCGGTTGACCAAAATATTCTTCAGGCAACAAAAATTTGGATTGTACAACTAAATATTTAGTTGCACGTATTCAACTAAACGATTTTGCATATTCAACCATTTTTTTTTCTCAGTGAGGGAACCAATGACCGAACGACTCGTTAAAAAATAAGTCAAAGAACCGCTCGTGAAGGAGACTCGCGGCGAACGACTTGCAAATTTTGAATTTTTACGATTTTCTCGTCTTTTTTCCAATCGCGGGATTCACCCGAGCGGGCGTACATTTAAATGACCTCGACAAAATTGTATACCCACGCGCCCTCTTAAATTGTAATGAAACAAGACGCGTACGATGTACTCGCGAAATCGTGTACATATTTCACTGGGAAGTTCCAACAACGAATCTTCCTCGAATATCGATTCACGGAAAAGTTTTCGCCGACTCGCAAACTATAAACAACCGATTCGCCGGGTCTCGGTTCGACCTTGAAAATACACGCGCGCCGTGCACAAAGATCCGAACGTTGTATTTTGTTTCACGTACGCGGTTAATTCGTGTCTCGGAGAAAGTGCACGTGAGGTTGCGTTGAAAATCGACGACAAGTTTCGATCGATTGAATTAAATTCAATTTACATGAAAATTTGTATTTATTTTGCTTATTATTTATTATTTACCCTTTATTTATTAAACTGACCAAAGAAATTGTAAGAAAATCCCTCGTCACCCGACCTAATTTCTTTTTGCACACGAGTCTCGAGTTTCCCGCCTGAGAAGTCACACGCGCATCGATGATTATGATGCGAGAGCACGTACGAAACAAATCGCGAAAAGCAAAAAGTTAATATATACATATCGATGATACACGGATGTATGATATACGGAGTGGCAAAACGATAAATATGGTAATGAGTTTTAACGTGGGCGCTCACCGGTGACCGAAACAAGTGTGTACGAATACTCTTATCCCGATATACAGGGTGTCGAGTAAATGGATGACCCGACTGGGTTCACCGTGTAGAGCGCGCGTCAAGGCGAAAAATTAGTTTTTTTTTTTTCAATTGTTACACGTCAAAAATTGGCTCAGTTACTTATTGATATTTTAAGCTGACCAATGACGGCTAGAATCTAGGAGCAATTCTACTGGTCAGCCGCGTGATGGGGGTAACGGTGGGCGTGGCGCAAAAACCCCCACCAACGGCATTTCTCCTAGATTCTAGCCGTCATTGGTCAACTTTAAAAACGTTGATAACTCGGCCAATTTTTATCGTCCAAAATTAAAAAAAAAAGCAAATTTTTTGTCCCGATGCGCTCTACACGGCGAACCCAGTCAGGTTATCCAATTGCTCAACATTCTGTATCACGTCACAAATATATCATTGTCCGTACACGAGCTTGATGGGACGAGGCAAAAAGTTTTTATTATTTTCACCGTACTGTTCTCGTTGGAAATGTCAGGTACGACGCCATTCTCCCGCGACATTTCAACGTTTGCGTATAATATAAATCAATGCTCCCTCGACTCTGGGTGCGATTCGTTCGTGGTTTGCTTTGCGGAAACGGTAGTGGGACAATATGGTCCAGGGTTGTTTTTCTTTTTTCATTTGATTTGACACTTTACTCGTACAAGCTTCAAGGGAATACGCCCACTCGTGCGAGTCGAAAAAAATACAAAATTTCGTATCGCATTTTGTCAAGGGTTACATCTCTTCGAGAGAGCTGGTCCCACAAATTTTCATAAAGGTCCGTGCTCGAGAACCAGAGTTACATTTGTCGGGCGTTGTGGGCTTTGGACGCGAAACTTTAAACGCGATATCTCGAAAACTATTTGACCGATCGATTTGAAGCTTTTACGCGCTTGTTTGTGATAAAAAAAGCGACCAGCTTGTGATCAAAGAGATGTTCGTTTGAACCGGAATTTATATTTTTTGTGCGAAAAAATTGAATTTTAGAAACCTCCAAGTTCGACCATTTTGGAAAAAGCGCCGCTATTCATTTGTAAATGAAAATTTCGTTAAACTCTCGGAAGACGAGTTCCGTACAGGAATGAAACAACGAAGTGTTTTGGCCTTTCCGATTTCGCGTTAACACGCTCATCGTGAGTGATGATGAACAAAAAAAGTGTTTCAAAGGTCGGAGGATTTCAGGCGGTCACATTGTGACGTTTTTTTCATCGAAACATTCCATACAAATACCGACCTCGAAACATCTGTACGATGCTTCGTAGTGTATTTCAATGGAATTCTGTTGACGCGGCGAAAAAAAAATGATGAAAAGCCCTTGATTCTGAGCAACGCGAGTAGTAGCCCTTGATCGGGCCGTTCCATTTTTCCTCGATGTTCCCCCGCGATACGTGAATAAACGATTCAAAATATAGTTCGTGAGCCAACAGCTTACAGCATCGCTGTGCGAGGTAGAAGCGAGTAAGACGGAGAGAGAAAAAGAAGTAAAAAAAAAAGAACACAGAAGGGATAGCGTGACCAAATGTCGAGACACGACATCGGGACATCAAGAAGAGCGAGACAGCGTGCGCAGATATCTTCTATAATAGCTGACTGCGATTCCATATATGTATATATTCTTGGGTTCAACATTGGTTTTCCGTGTTTTACGAATCATCGTGACATACGACTTGGTCAAAACGCGAGACAGAGTGTATTTGGGCTTTGTCTTGTGTACGGGCAATTTTATGAAAAAAACACTCGATCTCTGCTCGAGTTTAACTATCGTGAATTTGGATGTTTCCCCTTGTTTTTGCTTTGCATCTCGAATGAGCACCATTTTTTTGTTTTTTTTTCAACTCGGGGTACCTATAGAGTTGGATAAAATAATTTATCGTATAACGTCGACAAATGCCGATTGTCCAAGGTTTTATAACCAATTTTCCAAGTTAGAATTAAAAAAAAAACTATTTTTAGTCATGTTTTGTAGAAAAAAACGATCATAAAAATCACGATTTGAGGAAATTAATAATGAATTTGAACATTTTTTTTTAGAACCATTGAAATTGGCACGGAACGTTCCATGTATACAAAAAGTAATGTGAATATGTACATATATATATATATAAGTACATATACATATAATAAATTGTGGATTACAGATACCGGTAACTCGTAAAATTTCGTGGATCAATCCACTTCTTCACATTTTTCGATTTTTCATATGCAAATACAGAGAACGTGATTTTTTATCATACTGTTCTGAATGGATTGTCGAGATTGCCCGAATTTTTACCCCTGCGTGGTGAAAAGTATCCCGGACACTTGTTGTTGTTATTATTATTAAAATTTTTCGGATTTTTGGAAACCTCAAAATCGCGAAATTTCAAGTTCTCGTAACTTCATTCTCGATTTGACCGACATATACATACACGATTCTGCGTTGAAGAAATATGGAAGTACAGAATGAAAAAAAGTATGACGGTGAAAACCTCGTATATGAGGAGTTCTTTTTCAACCGGGCCACTTTTTTTTCACCGTCTCCAATTTTTTTCAAAATTTGCCAGGTTGAAATATCAGTCAAAAGGAACGTCCGTGATTTTTTTTAGATTTTTTTATGGCTTCCGTTCAAGATTGTCAATTTTTGATTACGAACACAGTGTATCTCAAAAAGTATTCGTCAAACAAAAAATAATTAATAAAAACCCTGCGAAATCTCATAGGCGCATATAGATTTCGCAGGGTTTTTATTTTTTTTCATCGTAACCATTGCAGGTGCCATTCTGAAATTTTTTTCGCAGACTCTTTACCCAATGACAGCCATCCTGTAAAATTTTTACCGAAATCAAAAGTGTGTTGTTGGGTTTAAAAAAAAAATTTATTCTCATTTTTTTGCCAAATTTCCATTTTCTCAATACAGAAAAATTATGATTTCGATAAAGTGGAAAAAATAATAAAGTTTTTATTCTTATGTTTTATTTTGTTCGATGAATATTTTTTAAGATACCGTGTTCGCAATGAAGATTCGAAAATCCTGAACGGACGCCTAAAAAAATCTTGAAAAAATCACAGACGTTCCTTTTGACTGATATTTCAAACTGGCAGATTTTGAAAAAAATTGCAGAGGGTGAAAAAAAAATGGCCCCGTTGAAAAAGAACTCGTCATATACGAAACTGATGGGATAACGGAAAGGAAGTATCGGCTCTTCGTGCAGATTCTATACGAGAAGATGAGAAAGAGAGCAAGAGAGGGGCGTCGGATTGTGTTTTGAAAAGACATAACTCGAGGGATATTAAAATTGTTGGATCAGATGGGTCGTTTTAATAGCTCATCCGTTTCCGTGATTTTATGACATTTTTTTTTTTTTGCATTGTTTATGATTCAAGAAAATCAGGCTCATTTCTATTGTACGAAACATCCGGGATCAGAAATAGGATAAATATTTTTGAAAACAAAATCGGTGTAACAAAAACCGATTTTGAATATTCTTTTTTTGTTTTTTTAAATTTACAATCAGTTCTTTGTGCAGCGGTGGTATTTCTCATCCTTATAAATCCTGGAAATTATTTTTGTCGACTTTTGCATACCTTGATTTCTTGGTTTTATCTTTCCACTTAAAAAAATGCAGAATAACCGTCATCTTTTAAAAATATGAAAAACGGTAAAATCTAGAAAAGTTATAAAAATTTTAAAAAATATGTTGAACATTCATGAATTTCATAGTTTTTATACACGCGCGCATTTTAATTGTGCAGTCTCGCTATTTATTTCTTCCCACCGTATTTTGCTTTTGTCCAAACAGTATCACAATCGGTCTCGATGTTGACAAAAAATTTGAAATTTTCAAAAAACGTTTGCAAACGCTCGCTGACCTTCGAAATTTAGCAACTATTCATCCTGACGTTGTAACACGATCCTATCAGATGGCAAAACCAAATTTTAAAAGAATCACTCGAGAGTTTATTTTTCAAAAAAATTGTTCAATATCTCAAATTGCTCTCAAATGCTCCAATTTCTGCAATTTTGTCGCTACCGAGCTCATATTTTTTTCAAAAATAACCTACACGATTAGGAATGTGCCAATTAAGTGTCAAGAATAATTTATATTAAATTTTGAAAGAATCGCTCACGAGGTTCATTAGAAATAATTGTTTCCCCCATTTTTCAAGCATCGTCAAATTTATAATTTTCATGATATTTTACGAATCATACGCGCGTTATGTAAATAATTTTAATCACGAATAAAATTCGTAATGGCGATACGACGCTGATAAATGTGACACTAAAGTGTAATTCGTTCCTCGATTTCACTCCTAAACCATGTTATTCACAACGAATAGTCTTGCACTCGAATTTATAACTCGTAACTTTCAATGCCTCGTGACTTTGTTGTACAATATAATCACGGTAATCGTCCAATAACAATTGGCCAATATTTTCGTCAATTCCTCACGACACCAAAAAGTATGCCGACCAATTTTGTATCGTCTCACTCAGAGTCTGATCAATCACTATTATTTATCGAATGTTTTTCCAGTTTTCAATTCGGTCATTATCGAGTTGAAAAAAATTATTGAAAAATTGTTATTTATCGTCGGAAAGTCCATAAATTCAAAATTTAATACCCCAATATTTTTGTCGAAAGAAAAAAATACCAATAAAGACAATTCCTTTTTGTACTCCGTACCTAAAAATCTTGAAATTTCCCAAATCAAAATTTCCCAAATCAGTCGATTTCGACCTACAAATGAAACGCTTCGAATTCAAAATTCAATATAAATGTTTTCCATCGATACGAATTGAAAAAATATATTTTTTCTGATTCAATGAATTTTGGTCAAATGGAATTGCTCGAAAAGAATTGTTTAATCCAAATGAATGAATTAATAACTTGACAAATTTACAAAAATCGATGGACAACTTAAAAAATTTGCGAAAAATTGAAAAATGATTGGAAAGATTTTTTTTTTCGGACCTCATATTGATGTATTTTCCCCCCTGAAGACGAATCTACCGATAGTTTTTCCAAAAAATCGAAATTCTCATGAATTTTCATTGAAAACCTTTTTGCTCAAATTTGACCCCATTTTCAAAAACCTCAAAATAGCGCAATTTCAAGTGATCATAACTTTACTTTGGTTTGACCGATTTCAAAATTTCTCTTCGTCCTCGAAGGCAGTGACTGAACTTAGAGAATATGGCGTTTAGTTCATTTCGATAACTTAATTTTTGTAGAAATGAGAGCCTTAAAAAATTCGCAAGAATCGATGGTCGAAATTTAAAAATCTGCCAAAAATCGAAAAATGATCGTAATGGGATGAACCAAACGGGATTTTGAAGCGTGAACGATTACGAAGAGAATGAGCTCATGCTCAAGCCGCAATTCTATCTAGAAAATAAATTGCAGCCATTTTAGTGAACCGATTGAATTTTGGCCAAAATGCAAAAAAAAAAAAAAAAAATTATTTTTGTTTTTCGGGCCTCATATCGATGTATTTTTGCCCCCTAAACACGAATCTATCAATAGTTTTTTCAAAAAATCAAAATTGTCATGAATTTCGATAAAAAACTGTTTTGCTCAATTTTGGGCCTATTTTCAAAAACCTGAAAATAGCGAAATTTCAAGTGCTCATAACTTCACTTTGGTTCAACCGATTTCAAAATTTGTTTTTCGTACGCAAAGCTTGTGACCAAACTTAGAGAATGCCGTTAAGTTCATCCCGATAACTATTTTTTTGTAGAAATGAGAGCAGTTTGAAAATCGCCGAAAAAAATGGAAAGGGGTATACCTTAAAAAATTTACAAAAATCTATTGTTGAACTTTAAAAATCTGCCAAAAATCGAAAAATGATCGTAATGGGATGAACCAAACGGGATTTTGAAGCGTGAACGATTACGAAGAGAATGAGCTCATGCTCAAGCCGCAATTCTATCTAGAAAATAAATTGCAGCCATTTTAGTGAACCGATTGAATTTTGGCCAAAATGCAAAAAAAAAAAAAAATTATTTTTGTTTTTCGGGCCTCATATCGATGTATTTTTGCCCCCTAAACACGAATCTATCAATACTTTTTTCAAAAAATCAAAATTTTCATGAATTTCTATAAAAAACTGTTTTGCTCAATTTTGGGCCTATATTTTCAAAAACCTGAAAATAGCGAAATTTCAAGTGCTCAAGACTATTATCGTCGGGGACTATTATCAACGAGGACTATTATCGTCAGGGACTATTATCGCTGAGGACTATTATCGTCGGGGACGATAATTCGGCCCCGGGGTTTTCCATGGCTTGTTTTGTTTGTTATAGCTCGGGGTATATTCCTGTAAATTTACAAGTGTCTCGCGTCATGCGTGTGCCCGTAGGATTTTTTTTTGTAATTTAGACGTGCTGAAATGATGAAAAAGAATTTTTATTTGTTATAAACAATTCCGGCCCCGGGGTTTCTCATAGCTTGTTTTGTTTTTTATGGTTAGGGGTATATTCCTGTAAATTTACGAGTGTCTCGCGTCATGCGTGTGCCCGTGGGATTTTTTTTTGTAATTTAGACGTGCTGAAATGATGAAAAAGAATTTTTATTTGTCATTAAAAATTTCGGCCCCGGGGTTTCTCATAGCCCATTTTGTTTCTTGTGGGTTAGGGTATATTCCTGTGAATTAACGAGAACCGTTGTTCATGTGCGTTCGTTATCGTCGTCAATTTGTTAGTATTGGAAGAGTCAACGTTATTAATTATTACATCACTTGTTTATATATTTTCAACCTTTGATTAACCATTTACGTGAATTTAGCAAGATACAAAATGAATTTCAAGTTCATTTTTTAATTTATCAAAGTTCCAATGCACGCATACCGTTTGGCAGTACTACTTTTTGGAGCGCACGGGCTTGCGTTGGGAGTACAGTCACAACCAGAAGCCGGCGCGCGCGTCTGCTAGCTCCGTCTGCCAGCTTCAGCGACATATACAAAAATCTCTCAATTTGACAATGAAAATATGTACATACGCTCGATATTTTCCAAACACGCGTAAATACAATTGGCGGTACAATTTAAATTTGTATTGTCTTGAAAAAAAAAAAAAAATCTTAAAATCGGATTTTGCTTCGAGGGTTTCGCGTTGTGCTACGCTCAAAAATTTGGATTTTTTTTCTAAAAATCTACGAGCCCGAGAAAGATTTGAAAAACTTTGCGAGATTGATGAAAAATAAAAATTACGAGTGCACGCGATAAACGCGCTTACATATTGTACAGCGCAATATTTATACGTAACAACGAAAAACGACTCAACTATGAGTAAAGCAGCAGTAACGAAGCGCGAGAGCTCAACAGAGACGAGCGCCGAGTTTGTTACACGCCCCGCGATGCTCCAGATTTTCATTCGAGATTGTTTATAACCGCTATACGAATGAAATGCACATGGAAAAAGTGAGTCAGTGAGAGAGAGAGAGGGGGAAAAATAGGATGCGCGAACTACTCGAGGTGCGTCGGTCATCGTCGCGGTGCTGTAGAATTTTTTTTATCGAGCGCATCGATTGTGATAAAAATCACAAGAAATCTCGCCGCTAAGGACACCTCAAAAAGATTTTGGAAAAAGGAAATGCCCTCCCGACACCGGATCTCAAAAACTGCTGGGACGTAAATTGTGGTGCGAAAAAAAAATTCGCCCGCCCAATTATCGATCGCAATTGGCAATTAGTAAACACCAATTACTAATTATACGGTGTAATTATTTATTACGCTTGATATTCAGTATCTCGGGTATAATCGTCGGGTATTATTCGTGACTCGTAATTAATATCCAAAGTTCATTGAATTCCGATTTTTATTCAAAAACGTTGTACTATTTTTAACTCGTAGCACAAATACACGCTTCATGATCGATAGAGAAAATAATTTTCAAATAAATATGATACTTGTAATATTTTTGATAATTTAATGCAAATTCGAATGGTTCGCAGATTCATTTACGAAAAAACAACACCATGTTGAAGTTTGCATCGTTCAAGTGCAACGGTAATTGTTCATTCACCGATATCAATGTCATTCTTCCCGAGATATTTTTAAATTGAAAAATCATTAAAATACATTTTATGGCCTTTACGGAGGATTTGAGATTTTAAATCCGCGAGCAACGCGTAAACCTCACTAGAAACAAATTGAAGAAACTTATTTTCGTTGCATCGCAACGATACAAACTTGAACACCGTCAAAAAAATTGCAATTAATTTTCAATCAATTATTATTTAATTATTTTTATTCAATCTTAATTATCGATAAACTCAGGGAAATAATTACCCCGAGTGGCCAAACAATTATGGTAATTGCTTAAAAATAACTACTAATTTTTCGGCTAATTGGAATTTATTTCGGACTAATTATTCATTCGTTCGATAATTGGTAATCCAGTGGGAATAATGTATGCAATATGCTCTGATGTGTAATACGCACACGTGAGAGTTTGTTCGGTAAAATGCACGATTCTTGAAATTGAAAAAACGGGTAATAATTTTTTTCTCCCATCGATGATATGTAAATGAAGAGAGCATTATTTTTTTTCACTGTCAAGGAAGCGGAGACACGGAGACGAATTAACATTTCGTGTTTGATCACTGATTTTTTGTTTCCTCATCGAGACATCACGAATGCGAAATGAGTTTTTAAAATTCAAAAATTTGCACGTACGGAGATATCGTGCATTTGCAAAGAACGTCAAAATATCTTTCGTATCCGTACGGGGGACAAGCGTCATTTATCCCTGAACAGAAATAAATGAGCGGAGCGGCATTTGTTTCATAGAAAATTCCTGGACATTGCGGAGAGAATAGACGGAATAAAATGCGATACGATCAAAATGAGTTTTTAGCTTTTTGAAATGATAAAAAGAAAATTATTGAAACAACGAAGAGCCGCAACTCGAAAAAACTCGAGAGAAACATTGAGATCAACGTACACTGAAAAAAATCTATATGGTATATGGTAGGCGATTTGCATAGTAACATTTTGTTTGAGTAACCCCGACTATATTTTTGTTGCCCGTTACCATAGTTATGGTTAGAGGCAATGAAAAGAAGATGTGATCTACTATGCTCTTCCGACTTTGGCGCAACTACTAGTTTTTAATACAGATTACTACAAAGTATATAGGGCGCTACCACAATTTGGATTGCTCGGCTATTAATGTATAATAATTCCAACTAACAGCTTATAATTCATCCAACAAATGCTAAATGTATATATGAACATAATTTTCTTGGGAAGTACCCAACTATTTGGCAATATTTATTATCGTGGAATGGTTGAGTGTACAATACAATCGTGTGCGATCTGATTATTGAGGAAGGTATCATTTACTATAAGATTTCATACGAATTACAAGATCGTTGGTACATTGGACATCTACTACGTAAGTGAACGCATTATTTGGTTCTCTCCGGTACACCAATTGATTCACGTAGCACACGTAGTTGTAACATACATACCTTGTTTTGGAAAATGCACTACATGATAGTAGGGTTTACCATACGATATGGTTATTCGCTTAACCCGCTGTTCTATTTTACACATTATATCGTGCACTAAACTTCCGTACATAGTAGATGTTACCATATTCATCCTAATATTAATAAATATTATTTGAAACTAAACACATATGTATTTAAATGAAATAATTTTTTTTCCAATTTTTACACAATATATATTTTTAAACATTTCAATCTTTGAATGTATAGCATATGAAGTTTATAATTTCGTAAAGCTTCGTCTTTTCTTTAACAGAAGGGAAAAGAAAAAATACCCTTTCTGATGGAAATCCTTTTCGGGGATTCGACCATCTTAGGTTTTGCCGCAATGTTCGATGTATTAAATATCCATACTGAACAATAAGGATATCAGACATAGACGAGCTTGGAAGGATATAGGCGTCGAGAGGCAGGTTCGCTTGTGCAAGAGGTAGCCACCTGGCGGATTTTTGGGGTACTGACAAATCTGCAGATATGATCACTGAGAGGAAAAGGGGTTATAGTGTGGTTAATCATATTCTATGACTGGACAAGCAATAATATGGTAGTGCTTATCAAGTAATAATATGGTAGCGCTTATCATATTATTGCTTGTCCAGTCATAGAATATGGTTAACCACACTATAACCACTTTTTCTCTCAGTGATCATATCTGCAGATTTTTCAGTACCCCAAAAATCCGCCAGGTGGTTACCTCTCGCACAAGCAGACCTGTCTCTCGTAGCCTATATCCTTTCCAAGCTCGTCTATTTCTGATATCCTTATTTTTCAGTATGGATATTTAATACATTGAACATTGCGGCAAAACGCAAGATGGTCGAATCCCCGAAAAGGATTCCCATCAAAAAGGGTCTTTTTTCTTTTCCCCTTCTGTTAAAGAAAAGACAAAGCTTTACGAAATTGTAGACTTCATATGTATAGGATCATAGAATATGATTAATCATACTATAACCCTTTTTACCATAGCGGATGTTTGAGCTCACCATGGTTTTTTTCTCTCAGTGTATCTCTTTGTTCGGGGCTGTTAACTATGCATATTAAATTAATTTGCAAGGGCTATATATTTTTTATAACATGTTTAGTAACAATTAATAGAGACACGTGATGATCCGAATGCAAGATAGTAATTTCAGCAGTTTGGTTTGTTACATTAAATCATTAAATAGCTAGAAAGATTAATGTAGATAGTGCGTTTCACTGAAAAAAATGGTAATTCCAAACATACAACCTGAGCGACGGAAATGGCTAGTTTTAACATATGAATGTTACCTGCGACAATCCAAATATTCAATTTGAACACTCGTTGGTCGCTCGTTGAACACTATGTTGGTCTGTTGGACCAATTTTTTTAAATGTAAAGATAAAAAATGACAGATAAGATATGGGATTATGCGATCTGGTAAAAACAACCATGCCAAACTCATTGTTCTCACCATAAATACGGTGTGCATTAAATAGCTGCAATTATCATATCAATTGCTAGGAATACCACATTTATAGTTCATGCAACTATTTTAGATGTTGTATGATTTTACTATAAAATATAGAAGTTACCCGAGTTACCATAATTTATAGTAAAATGCATGGTATGGCCAACCATAATTTCTTTCAGTGTAATGTGGAAATGATGAATTTTGAAAAAATTCCGAAAATCCGAGAACAACTCTACCGAATAACGATCGTACCCCGCGGATGTCAACGCTACGGAGCGAGGATGCTCGTTGTAATTTATGTCCAACACCTCTACCCAAACACGGGCCTGCGAGAATAAGTTTCTCCTGGAAGGGATGTTTTCTGTTTCGGAGAAGCATCGCCCGGTGTACAGATGTCTGCGGATTTATGTTCAAAAGACTACAATGCGTCAGAGATGTTTTTTGACAATTACCAAAGATGTTGTTGGTCATTGGGGTTGTACAATGTCAAAGATGATGCGGAGGAGTATATTTTGGTGGAGCTTTCGACAGTAGAGTTTTAACCGGTAGAGACGCGAATGTACGGAAGTGACGAGTATCGCAGCGTAATAATGAACAAATGATGAAAAGCTTCTCGCGCATTACCGATCCTTGTCCGGCGCTCGCGACTCGTTTCCTTACTCGAATTTCTCTGCGGCGTATAATATCTCTCCGCATGATATACATGTGTATGTGCGCAATGTTACGTAGGACCGAGTGCACAATGAGGCAGATGAATCGGAGCTCGATGAAAATGGCGCCCGTGGCAAATGGGTTTGGTGAAAGGATAACGAGAGGATAACGTCAGGAAAGTTGGGACGCGTGTCCTTTGGTCTCGATTCTACCGTACGTATATTTTAAGGGGCTACTCATTCATTTGTGGGTCCGAAAAATAATTTTATTCAGATTTTTGTTCCACTCTGGTATACCCAAGGGCAGGGTTGCGAATAATGCGTTACTTTTTTTTAATGCATTTGCATTTTCATTGCCCATTAACCATTAAAATTTAATGGTCAATGGAAATTATTTTCATTAACTATTATAAAATTGAATGGTTGATGGAAATTATTTTCATTGACCATTAAGATTGAAATAAATCGGTCGAGTGGAACTTGAGATATCGTGTCAACCGTGTTGAGAGAGGTAGTTTTGAGAAAACGCGTTTCGAGTTAGGCTCCGACGTGACGGGCGTAGCTGCGACGCGTCACTGAAATAGCTATATGTAACTCCTTGAATTATTGCAATGTAAAAATTTCCTTTCGAAGATATATTCATAAGAGTCCAAACGAATACGCAAAAAAAATGATTATTTTCAAAATTCTGGACCGGAATACCCGCTTGAATAAAAAAAAAAAACATCTCCGCATACGCCAAGAGTACCTATAACCGACTTTTACTGAAATACTTGATGGATGATCCGAGGGCCAGAGCGAAATGAAGCATCGAAGGCAAGACAGCCACCTCTGTGATCGTAAAAAAAATATTGGATGATGCAAATACGCGATTGATGGAATTGAATTTCGCCAAAAACTAAATTGCAAAAGTATGCCAGGCGCACGATGAGAACGGTACTTGGATGAAAAGCAACGAATTCGTTCTGAGAGTAACGCTTTGTTCAAAAGCTTTATCCTGGTACGGTATCTCTGGGATGCGACAAAAATAAAATGATATTCTTGCAATGATGAGATGTGAAAAAAATTGGACAGAGATGGAGGGGATAAAGAAAGTTTGATTGCCGCGAGAAATAAAAATGGCCGCCCAGAGGCCGAGTCTCGGAAGGGAGGAAGAGGGCGAAATGAGGAACGGACACACGCGGACGAGGGCAGGCAGGGTCGCGCAACCGTCATCGATTAAACAAACCACTCTGTCTTCGACCTTCGACCCTTCCTCCTCGGAACAAGAAGAGGGATGGCCGACGTCCATTTGCCTCAGCGTCCGCGGTACACTTTATTTATTTTTCAATCTTGCCGAGACAAAATCGAATGTAAAATATAGATAAATAAAATACCTACAACTTTTCGATGGAGCTGGGCGGTAAAAAAAAATTTGTCACAGGCGGATGTCGACGAATCAAAGAATATGAATTTAGTTTTGAGTCAACGTTGATATTTGTTTTTGAATTTATTTAATATTGAATTAATTTAATTATCGAAACAAATATGTGAAATGTTGAGAGTAAAATTTTATTCGGAAAAAATATACGTTTAAATATTAATGATAATTTTTATAAAAGATTTGAATAATTTATTAAATTAACATTAGAAGATAAGAATTATTTAAAATAAAAATGAAATAATTTAACGAGAAGGAAAATTAGAAATTTTTTATAATTCCTAGTCCGACAGTTGTGGACCATTTTCTCTTTTTATTGCCACCTTCGTATCGAATTGATTCTTCGTTCAAAGAAATATGGAAATTATTATAACGTCTTAACGGTCATTGTGACAATTTGTTTCGTAATTTTTATCGATTGGAAACAAAAATATCCGAAAAAATAATCCCCAACGTGTAAAAAGGACTGAGAATCATGTCCTTCGATGATACGTCAAAATACGTCGATTTGATCTTACAAAGCGATCATGTTCGCATGCGATAGCTGCGTGTGAATGGTCACGTGTATTTTGGACAGGTGTTTTTACGTTTTGCGAGCAAAATCCCGTCTCTCGAAGAGCCAATTATACGTTTAAATATATATATATACAGGGTGTCCCAGAAATGAAGGGCAATGACGTGAGGGTTGAATTAGCACAGAAATAGTGACGTAATAGTGACTTTTTCGTTCAAATAGTGACAAAGTAGTGACATTTTCCCTACCAATTTAGGAACCTTTGTGAAAGCTAGTCGTATTTTTTTCACCATCTAATAAGAGCTCATTTGCAGTATTTTCATGAGAAATTTGTAGGATAGCGGAAGTAAATGAAGGACGAGACGAGACAAACTTGAAAGTGCCTTTTTTTTTCTTTTTCCTTCAAATTTGTCATTTGAGTGATACCGTATGAAAGAAAATTTATCATACACTTACCATAGATTTATAACGATCCAAGGCCAAACTAGATTTCTTTCGCACACCATGTACACCGTGTTCTTTTTTATATGCCTTTTTTCAAGAGGTGGTTCTCCCATCGAAACGATCAACTTTTTATATGGGGATTCCTCCCAAATCGTGAAAAAAAAATTCAGAAGAGTCCCCGTAGAAAAAGTTATTTGTATCGATGGGTAGAACCACCTCATGAAAAAGGCGTATCAAAAAGAACGCGGTATATTGAAATATATATTTTTTAAGTTTTTGCTAGCTTTTTCTCATAAATACATTTTTTTTTTCGACAAAAACTCTGCGTGATTCGCAATCAGCGGTAAATTTCCCATCGAAAAAACGTTTGACGATGATATTTAAAAAAAAACAATTTTTTTTGCTCAATTTCGATTTAAAAAAACCTCAAAATAGCGAAATTTCAAGCGCTCGTAACTCTACTTCGGTTCAGCCTATTCCAAAATTTCTTTTTCTCACTAAAAGGCTGTCATTAAACTCAGAGAGTAGCGTTTGGTTCACTCCGATATCTTAATTTTCGTAGAAATGAGAGTACTTTGAAAATCACCGAAAAAAATGGAAAGGGCCTATGCCTTAAAAAATTGGCAAAATCGATGGTCGAACTTTAAAAATCTGCGAAAAATCGAAAAATTATCCGAATTATGTGAACCAAGCGGCATTTCGAAGCTTGAACGATCCCGAAGAGAATGAGCGCGTATAGAAGCCAAAGTTCTATCTGGAAAATAAATTACAGTCATTTTGGTGAACCGATTCAATGTTGACCAAAATGCGAAAAAAAAATTTTTTTTTAATTTTTTTGTCGGGCCCAATACCGATGTATTTTGTCCCCCTGAACACGAATCTACCGATAGTTTTCTCAAAAAATCAAAATTTTCATAAATTTTCATCGAAAACATTTTTCTTCAACTTTAGCCCCATTCTCAGAAACCTCGAAATGGCGAAATTTCAAGTGCTCGTAACTTTACTTCGGTTCAACTTGTTCAAAAATTTCTTTCTCATACTCAAAGGCCGTGACTGAACTTAGAGAATGGCGTTTGGTTCATTCCGATAACTTATTTTTTTTAGAAACGAGAGCACTTTGAAAATCGCCGAAAAAAATGGAAAGGGTTATGTATGGAAAAATTTGCAAAAATCGATGGTCGCATTTTAAAAATCTGTTATAATTCGAAAACTGATCGGAATCGGATGAACCAAGCGGCATTTCGAAGCATCAACGATCCCGAAAAGAATGAGTTCAAGACGAAACCGAAATTTCATCTAGGTAAAAAACTACAGCTATTTCAATGCGAACGATCTATTTTGGCGAAAATGCGAAAAAAAAAAAAATTTCAATGTTTTTCTTTTTAAACCTTGTATCGATGTATTTTTTCCCCTGAACCCGAATTTACCGATAGTTTTCCCAAAAAATCAAAATTTCTAAGAAATTTTATCAAAAACCTTTTTCGTTCAATTTTTGCCCTATTTTCAAACACCTGAGAATCGCGAAATGTCAAGTGCTCATCACTTTACTTCAGATTGGCGGATTCTAAAATTTCAGGTAGAAGCACCTCTTAAAAAAAGGCATATCAAATTTGTCCCCCACGCGAATTTATCGTAGTGAGCGAGTCGCGGTACAAATTTTTCCCCTATTCTAACCGACACCTCTATTCCAACCACTTCCGAGCTCTGAAATAGCGACGATAGTGGCCAAATTTCGAAAATAGTGAGATAAGTGACACGATTTTAAAATATATAGTGAAAAATAGTGACTATAGTGACTCACTGGCAGCCCTGGTGACGGAATATCGAGTAGAAAAGTCCTTTGCCATTCTTTGATATTTTGATCCCCCGCAATTGTTATTAATTTAATTAATTATCAACACAATATGAAGTAAAAAAGTCATTTGCCATTTTTTGATTTTCTCAACCTCTGAATTGTTATTAATTAATTAAACTAATAACAATTCAGGGGTTAAAAATATCAAAAAATGACAAAGGACTTTTCCACTCGACATTACGTCACGAATTTGCCTTCACGGTATTGCTCTTCATTCCTGGGATACCCTGTATATGTAGATGCATGTGGGATATTCCGAGTAAAATTGACCGGCTGATCTTCGATCCCTTCGAGGTTCGATTGCTTTGCGAAAAGTGCTCTTCCGGTCCAAGAAAATGGTCTCAAATTTTTCAAGATTTTTTCCCGTCTCCCCCTATCCCCCATTTGATAAACTACAGGCGGCATCAAGAACGGAAGATTGGCGACTCATTTGTCAAATCTATGCGAAATTTTTTATATATTCTACATTTTGGACTAAAAAAAATTTTCTCTTAAAATTAAAGCTGGACTCGGCTTGTTGATAATTTTTTCCAAATTTCGATATTTTGTCTTGAAATATTTGAAATACTTGAAAATAAATAAATAAATTTTACATTCGAAACCCAGTTATTTTCTTAAGGAATTAAAGTGGGACTGCGATTGTTGATCATTTTTTTTAAAGATATCCCCTAAAAGGATTTTCATTTTTTTACAAAGATATCCCCTAAAGTATTTTTACCACATTCCCATAGTTCACGACTTGTCGAATTGTTAAGTAGTTTTTTTTTTAACTCGTACGAGTATATCGTTGCAGAGTTTTGCATTGGTAAAATTGCTACAGAATACTTGATAATTCGTAAACTATGGGAATGGAGATATCGAGTGGCGTAGCGAGCGATATGTGAAATACTCGTACGGGTTAAAAAATAAACTTAAAAATTCGATAACTCGTAAAATAGAAAAAATTTATAATATAATCTTCCATCTCACCTAGAAAATTTAAATAAACAATAACAATTAACAAACCTGGAGGAGAATGTGAGAAATGTTGAAAAGTAGTTGTGGAGATTGCACGAATAAAAATTCGAATGAGTACATAAATAACATTTTTGCTTTTAACACACTCACTCTTTCGACGCGATGTTCTCTCTGAAGCTTCATCCTCGTCAAATTTCGACCGGAAGTGCAGCTTCTCGGATCACGCGCACATTTTTCTTCACACGCTTCACTTCGCGTTTATTGGTTTTACCGATTAAATTAGAAACCGGGTATGCAACGAAAATTGAACACGAGTGTATTATTTTGTGCCGAAGACGCGATTTTTTTTCGACCGTATTTTTCGATCGAAAAACCGACGAGACAAATGAGAAAGATCGTATCTTTGAATGTAAAAGATTTGTAATTTTTAATTTTTATCTCTTTCGAGAGTCTTTTAATTTTCATTTAACCAAAAAAATTTTGATTCTTTGTCTGGAGAAACAGAGGAAAAGATGGCGAGGGGGAAAAACTTCACGCGGCGCGTTTCGAGCGCCAGTCGACGCAGCGCGATATATATGGGTCATCCCATGTCAAATCGACCAAGAGTTGGAATCGACCCCGTTCAATTTCGGTGAAATTTGGTCAGAAGTTTTAGTTTTTAACGAAACAAAGTTCTACGAAATAACAAAATTTTTTTTCCAAAGTTACCCAAAATTCAAAATTTCACAATTTTTCAAATCCTTCAAGTTTAGTTTCAAATATCTCGGAAACTATTATGTTCCGACAAATCGTTCTAAATTTGTCTCAAAGAGTATACTTCGGGCTATGAAAAAAAATATTCCGATTTTTTTTTGAAAATATGATGAATTTGGAGAATTTTGAATTTTTAAAAATCGTGAAAATCCAAGTTGGACATTAAATTTTTGATTCAATTTTTTTGATACAATACCTTGTACTGATCTTAAAAGATCCTGAAATTTTCAGAAAGGTGTTTTTAGTTTTTTCAAAAATATGAATTTTTGAATTTTTCAAAATCGTGCAAATCCACGATCAACGTTACATGTTTTTTTTTACGAAAATTCGAAAATTTATATTTTGGAAACAAAAAAAACACCATCTTGGAAATTTCAGGATCTTTTAATTTTTGAAACAAAACAACACCATCCTAAAAATTTCAGGATCTTTTAATATCAGTCCAAGGTATTGTATAACAAAAATTTAACCAAATATTTAATGTTGATCGTGGATTTACACGATTTTGAAAAATTCAAAAATTCATATTTTTGAAAAAACAAAAAACACCTTTCTGAAAATTTCAGGATCTTTTAAGATCCGTACGAGGTATTGTATAAAAAGAATTGAACCATAAATTTAATGTTCAACTTGGACTTTCACGATTTTTGAAAATTCAAAATTCTCCAAATTCATTTTTCAAATTTTGTTTCGAAATATTTTTTTTCATAGCCCCAAGGATACTCTTTGAGATAAATTTAGAACGATTTTTCGTAAGTATAATAGTTTCAAAGATATTTAAAAAATAAACTTGAACGATTTGAAAAATTGTAAAATTGTGAATCTTTGATAACTTTCGAAAAGAAAATTTAACATTTTTTTCCTTTGGTAGAACTTTGTTTTGCTAAAAACAATAAAAACGAAAACTTCTGACAAAAATTCATCGAAATTGAAAGGGGTCGATTCCAACTCTTGGTCGATTTGACATGGAATGACCCATCTGCATATATGTATTTTACGCAATACACCCCACTCAATATTTACTCTCGATATTTTTCGTTCATCGCAATATTTCAACACGATTCGTAACAAGGCGCTCTGATGTCTCATCGTTGTAAATTTCGTACATGGGCCACACGCAATAGGAAAATATATATTTTTGACTAACCGCTCGCACATGTTTTTGTTTCTCCTCGAAGCGCGTCTCTCGCGCCGTGCCGAATGTTTTTATTTTGGAACAACGCGACGAGCGACCCGACAATGGCGCACAGGGTCAAGCGGACTCGCAAAAACTCTCATCGACTCGCAACGACGACGATTATCAGACCTCATTATTCTTTCGCAGCACGGAACGCTGACCCACGAACATTTTCACCCCGAATTTGAAACAGACCGCACCAGAATTAGTAAAAACAATGAATTTACCGAGACGCGACCAACAGGTACGCTGTTATCGAACGAGATCCACGGGCGAGACTGGGGAGAGTGAACGAGAGCGCGGCGTGGGGGTAGCGGCCGGAGAGGGAACTAGGGCGGGAGGGAGTGAGAGGACGACTCGCGAAAAGCGCACGCGCGCGCGAGATGCGAATGGGTAAGAGAGAGAGAGAGAGAGAGAGAGAGAGAGAGAGAGAGAGCAAACTCTCGACATCGCGACAAATCTGCCAACGATCGATCTTAATTACATTTTGCCGAGATTCTAAAAAAAAAATATCGAAAAACTGCAAAAAATATTCGAAACATCGAGAAAAAATATATCGTTGTTCGAATGGAAAAAAATTCATGCGGCGCACGCGCGCGCACCACCCATCGAAAATCCCGACAAAGTACTCTGATTTTTCATTGTCGAAAAAAAATTTCACTCACCGTTCGCGATATCTTTTTTTCCCGTCGACTCGCGCCCTCCCCCCTGCGCCGAATGTTTTTGGACTCTCGCGAACACGACGCGAATCTCATCGATTTGCAACGAACGAATTATCAATCGTCGAAAATTTGTCTCGTGAGACTCAAGCAGCTCTACGAGCATTTGTAATTTTAACTCGAAACACACTGAGCTCGGAAGCGATTGAAGACAAAGCTGCATTTCCCGGAAAACGAGTGAGAAGTACATACGATGTTGTCCAACTGGCATGGTTCCACGAACGAGAGTGCGGTCGTCGGAGCAGCGCCCGGCAGCGCCCGGAGAGTGGGAAGTGAGCGAGAGCGACCGCGACGAGAGTAGGGGGAATTGGTAGAGGAGAAACGAATTCCGAGACGGCGTTTGGGCCGCGTTCCGCGAAAAACTACATGTATTATTCGCACTGGTCGTTTTATATACACTTTCATGTATATAAAACGACCAACGATATATTTTTTTTACTCGATGTTTCGAAAATTCTTTGCACATTTTTCGACATCCATTTTCACGTTTCGCGAGTCATATTCTCTCTCATACTGGTTCCCTCTCCGGCCGCTACCCCCCACCGCGCTCTCGTTCGTTCACTCTCGTGGATCTCGTTCGATCTTCGATGACAACGTACCTGTCGATCGCGTCTCGGTAAATTCATTATTTTCCACTAATTATTGAGCTCCGTGCGTTTAAAATTCGCAGTGAAAACGTTCGTGGGGCAGCGAAAGATTCGGTGCTACGAAACGAATTATATTCAACGATGAATCGTCGCCGTTGCGAGTCGATGAGATTTTTCGCGTACATATTTGCTTGGCCTCGCGCGCGCCATTGTCCCTCGTTCGCGAGACGAGTTATTCGCTTCGCGCGACCGTACCGGCCATCGCTTCTCGGAAAAATCGTGTTTTTCGTTTTTGACGTCCATCGCGAGGTGCATTCTCGGTAAACATGAACTTTTTTTCTTTACAAATCGAGAGCTAACAAAAATACCGCGTATTCGCCGCTCGGTGAAAAAAAAGCTGGTCATATTTGGGAAACATTTTTTTCCGTGTTCGGCGCGTTACACGATTCATCATCGTCGTCGTTGTCGTTGCGTCAACGGGAGTGGGGGGAATTGGTAGGAGAATCGGAGAGATGGCGTTTTGCAAAAAACAACGCACCTATACATCTTTCACGCATACAATACGACTAACTGTATTTTTTTCTTTTCGATATTTTTCAATATTTTTTGCAGTTTCTCGATATTTTTTTTGTTGTAAAATCTCGACAGAATGTAATTGAGATCGATCGTTGGCAGATTCGTCGGGTTGTCGAGAGTTCGCTCTCTCTCTCTCTCTCTCTCTCTTACCCATTCGCATCTCGCGCGTGCGTGCGCTTTTCGCGAGTCGTCCTCTCACTCCCTCCCGCCCTAGTTCCCTCTCCGGCCGCTACCCCCACGCCGCGCTCTCGTTCCCTCTCGCCAGTCTCGCCCGTGGATCTCGTTCGATAACAGCGTACCTGTTGATCGCGTCTCGGTAAATTCATTGTTTTTTACGAATTTTTGAGCGGTGTGTTTCGAATTCGCGATGAAAATGTTCGTCGTGGGTCAGTGTTCGGTGCTACGAAACAATAATTCGTCGATGAATCGTCGTCGTTGCGAGTCGATGAGGTTTTTTGCGAGTTCGCTCGGCGAGCGGTGAGTGGAATTTTTTTTTCCCTATAGCGCGTGGCCCATGTACGCGAGACACTGTCAACGATGAGATATCGGAGCGCCTTGTCGCGAATCGTGTTGAAATATTGCGATAAACGAAAAACATCGAGAGTAAATATTGGGTGGGGTTTATTGTGCAGAATATATACGCATATATCGCGCCACGTCGGCTGACGCTCGCACGCGACACGTGAATTTTTCTCCCTCGCCATCTTTGTTTCTGTTTCCGTCGCTTCGCGCAACCGTACCGGCGCGCCGCGATCGTTTCTCGGAAAAATCGTTTTTTATCTCTGTTTTTGAGTTCATCGCGAGGTAAATTCACGGTACACGCCCTTTTTATTTCTTAACGCGTATCGAGGGTTGGTTAAAAAATAATTTTTTTAACTAAATAAAAATTCATAATTAATATTATTACATATTAATATTATTATTATTAATTATTAATTCATAATTTAGATTAAAAGAAAATTCAAAATCTCTAAACTTGAATAAAAATTAAAAATCTTTTCGATTCAATAGAAGTTCGAATTTTCTTAAATTAAATGAAGATTCAAGATCTTTTTGGTTAAATGAAAATTAAAAGACTCTTAAATGGGAAAAAAATTAAAAAAGTCTTAAATTTAATAAAAATCTGAAATTTCTTGAATCAATTAAAAACTAAAAATCTTTTACATCGAAGATCGAGTCTGGTGTAATAAGAATAAATGCGACGTTAAATTAAAAAATCACAAGATACAATTTTTCAAGCCCCTTTCTCATTTGTCTCGTCGGTTTTTCGATCGAAAAATATCGTCGAAAAAAAATCGTGTCTCCGCGGGCACAAAATAGAACACTCGTGTTCAATTTTCGTTGCATGTCCGGTTTCTAATTTAATCAGTAAGAATGGTGAACGCGGATCGAAGCGTGTGAAGAAAAATGTGCGCGTGATTCGAGAAACTGCACTTCCGGTCGAAATTTGACGAGGATCAAGATTCAGCCCACTGAAGATAAATCATCGATCAACGTTTGTTCTCCGAGTGTTTGCACATCGATCGAGAGAACATCGCGTCAAAAGAGTGAGTGTCAAGCGCATATTTTATTACTCACTCGCATTTTTCGGGCAATTTCGATAACTACTTTCAACATTTCTCACATTCCACTCGAAGTTTGTTTTTATTGTATTCCTCAAATTTCTAGGCAACATACGATTTTACGCAAGATTGTGTTACTATGAATTTTTACTATTTTTCAAAAATCCTTCTCTTCATTAATTCTCTGTGTTGTTATCAATCACAATTATCCATCGGATCTTCTTCCGCAATATCAGTCGTTTATTTCCTTTCGCATCAAATTTTTTTTTCGTTTCAGTTTCAAAGCCATTAGGTCAAACATGTTTTTTTTTTCAAAATCATTTACCGCAGGTTTCTCTCGTCATGAAAATATCTCATTCCAAGTGCATTTGAGTTTTTTTTTATCGATAACAAAAAATAGTACATTACATGATGTACGATATTTTATATCACGAGGTGCAATATGGACGTTCTCACGTTCGCTTGCGGACGTAAAAGCGTCCATTATTGTGCTGGGTGACATAAAATATATCAAAAAAAATTCCTGATAGCATTTTTTTCTAATTCCAAATTACAACCTTGGGGAAAAAAATGATAAATTTTTTAACCGATGGAACCCGCGTTGAAAATTGCTTGTAATTTAATCGAAACACCCCGTACATAAACGCGGACGTCCAAACGGTCTTACGCTTTTTTACGCTCTCCCGATCTCATTCATCGTCAGAGGAAAGACAAAAAAAAAGTAAACACACAATCGTTCGTATCGTCGTGGAATATTTATAATGGCCATGCAGTTTTGAGACAAAACTTTCGCGAGACATTTATCAAGCCAAGACCCTCAATTTTGTCATCGGGGAATCAGTCAAGGATGTCTCATTTAATTTATTTTGGTTAATCCTAAAAGGATTTTCACCACAGTTCCATAGTTTACGCGTTATCGAATTTTTAAGTATTTTTTTATTTTCTCTCACTTCCCCTCTATTCAGAGGGAAAAAAACGAACGCCAACATGAGATCGAAAGCGTTAATTCTCCCATTGAAATTCAAAATATCTCGTCGTCGTTGAAGCGGGATTTTTTTTTCCATGAATTTTTTTCTTCTCGAATCTTTCATTTTTTCGGCACGTCCGAGACTTTGCTTAAATTTAAGCAAGCAAAGGAGTGGCTCGTATTTACTCATTTTTTTTCGTACGTACAATTGAGGGAAAAAATTCTAGCGAATCTCATCAGAGAGGTACAACCATTGTAATTAAAAATAATTTATGTAAAATAATCGATGCAACATATACAACGTATTTGATACAATACGTATATATTATATCAATTATAATTAAAAAATTAATAACGATAGTTTCTCATTATTTATTTTTCCAGTGTCGAAAATGGTCGATAAAAAAATCCCAACAAGTTTTTGATATCCATAACCATTGAAAAAAAATCTCGTTTATATTTCTATTTATCCATAACATTTTTGTTTGAAAAAATAATTTAAAAAATTCTCAGACAAATTTGAAACATTTTTGGGAAACTGAAAAATCTCAAATACATTTTCTCGAAAAGAAATTCTCAGAGATTATTCGAACGATTTTTCGAAACCTTTTTGGCATTGTCATTATTAAAAATCGATTCTTCAACCCAAAATTTTCATCGAAATTTCGTTTCAACCGAGACTGTACGCATCGATGCAATTTTTTATTTTCGATCGATCAATTTATCATGGGTATCGTGAATTTTTTTTTATCATTGATAATTGAAAATTTTACACGAGTCTCGAAGATACGCTTGTGACGAGCGAATGTAATTTGGAAACTCCGCAATTATCGAATCCGACGGTCACACCTAGAAAAAGATGTGTTTTTTTCTAGGCGTGATTACGCAATATCCGGATGGAGTGAGAAGCAACGAAAACCAAATCGTCGAAGCCCGATATTTTTTTTCAACATTTTTCGATTCTCTTAAAAATTATTTAATTAAAATTATCAAGAAAAAAAAATCAATGAGACGAATCCGAATAGTTATTTATTCGTTCGTTTCCTCCATCATCATCCATCTATCTGATCATCGATGATCATTGTTACTTAACTATTCGAGTGGTCTGATGAAAATAAATGATGAGTCAAATAGTGGAAATATTATGTTCTAATTAATAATTTTGAAAAAAAAAATTCTCGCCGTATCTGAAAAAAAAGAAAAACCCACGTTGACGCGAGTCTTTGTAGGTTCAGAATTCATTTTTCAATGAAAAGTCTCTTTATCGTTTTTTTATCGCACGTTCTTCGGTAAAGACGATTTACAGAGCACGCAAAATATGAATCGGAGGAGGGAAGATGTTGAAAAAGAATTTTTATCTTCAGGCGCATAAAAAAAAAAGACTCGATTCGTAATAGCAAGATTGAAAAGAGTGACACGAAAATCGAGGAAAAATCAGCTATTCTTAAAAAAGGAAGAAAAAAAAAGTCAAGTTCCATGACAACCAACTTCCAAACTTATCGACGAAACAATGAAAAAAGGATTTGTCACCAAATCCAAACAATAATCGAAGAGTTTTTTTTTTACATCACCCTGATATACCATAAATTCAGAGTGTGCCGAGCCTTTTGTGTACAGAAATATTTAAAAAAAATGTTCTCGCCTCGCGTGTGCGTGCTCGGTGTCGCAAATAGTAAAAAACAGAATGGGATATTGTACGCTCGTTAATGATGACGAGCGAAAGATTCCCACCCGGCGGAGAAAGTAAGAGGAAATTTTCGTATTTTTCTTTTCGCGCGAGGATACAAAAAATTCGAAAAAGATCTTTTTCATATTCTCAATAATTTTTATATTCCTTCGTAATTGTGCAATTATTTTGAAATATTTTAGAATGAAATTTAAAAAATACTTTTTCCAACCGATAGTTTTTCATTTTGTTAATTTGTACAAAAAATTTTCAAAAATAGCCTCGTAGTACCCAAAAGACTCATTATGTTATTACATTTTTATTAAGCTATTTATCGCATTAAATTAATCAACAATATTGTCGTATCGGATACGATTATTATCGCTGTCGTCGCTGCAGCTGTTGTACCTTTTCACTAGAATTTTTTTTTTTATGCAACGTGATTTCATTTTTTCTCGTGGTTTCAAAATCAACGTTCGGAGAGCCCGAAGAAAAATGATTTAAAAACAAACAAAAATTCCAGTATCACCGCTATCCACCGCGAAAACTCGCGCGCGTTAAGGTCAACGTACGCGCGCAATATTGCCTTGATTCTTTGGCGAACCTTCAAATTTGGACCCACTTCGACAAAACGCTTTCCGTTGGAAATTCTTAAATCGCGTTTTTTTTTTAAATTTCTCGACCGTTGTGTTGAAAATCCTTGAAACACCGTTTATAAAAATGACCCCCTTTTGAAAATTCCACGCGCAATAACCCTTCCCCGCTTGGAAATCTTTGGAAACCCCGTTGTCGGAAGTTCCTCGACCTCCCTGTTTCAAGTTCCTCGAGCTAGATTTTGGAAATTCTTGAAGATGACTCGTAAAAATTCTTGGATCTCCGCCTTTGCAAAATTTCACAACGATTCCTCAAAACTTTTCGACTCCGCATTCATGAAAAAACCTCATTCGGAAAGATAAATGGATAAACAAATACAACATCCAGACTGACCAAGAATGGCCTGAAGGGTCTGCTCGTCGCCGTCCGCACCGATGACATCCATGCCTCCTCCTTGGATCTCACCCGTTTGCCCGCGGGTTCTATTTTTCCTTCCTCACAATAACGACGACGCGGATCCATCTTTTCCCGTTTCAATATTCCTCGCCGTCTCGTCGTGCATCTTCGTCGATGGATGTTGCAAAATAATTCAACGGGCGATTCACGTATATAAGAAAAAATAACAACAACAACAACACGAACGAACCATTCGAAAAACACGTGAAATTCTTCCTCGGTCCAAACACGCGGACGCGTTTTTTATTTTCCTTCGAGAGAACACTCAGCGGCCACTATTGAACACCCGAAAAAAAAGAGACTCCGCAAACGTCGTAGTTTTAATTGGCAAGGAAGAAAAGAAACAAGAGAGACAGAGAGAGAGAGAGAGAGAGAGGGAACTTGCTTCCCGGACGTTGTATATTTTTATTTTCACTCCGTGTGTGGGGCGCTCTCGGGCCGCACCGTTACCGCGTTTCCAGTCTCTCCTGACTGTGTCACGCACACTCGCGCATCCTCCGCTTTTGCTAAAAAAAATTCCGTCGCAACGTCAAAAAAAATATTCTCCCCCGAGACGATAACGCGAATTTCGAGTTTGAAAAAAAAAAGTTTTAAAAATTCTCAAAAGCAAACGAAACCAGCAGAATCATCGTCCTTGCGAGAGGAAAAAATTATTCTTCGCAGCGCCACTTTCAACACTCGCCCACGGGGCTCCGTGTATATGTATATATACAGCGTATTCAGACGCGCTCTGTACCAGAGGTACGGATCTGTGCAGTTTGCCGGAGAGATTTCCAAGCGCGGATATTCGCGAAATTTGTAAACTCGGAAGGACGAGAGATGGAAAAATAAAAATGACGACAAAGCGCGGAATGTTGAGACTCCGATCCAACGGTATTGTGTATATCGTATATCGCGGGACTTTTCTCGTTTAACGCGCGCGAAAGAGTGGGAAAGAGAGAGAGAGAGAGAGAGAGAGAGAGAGAAAAGCCACTTGTTTCGCCGTCACAGTCACGTGACCGAAACGATGTTTTACGATTCACGCATGTTAAGCTTGTGTTTGTACGCCACGGAAAGATCACCTACTCGTGTGGAGTACGCGAGACGAAAAATACGAGCGTACGTGAGTACTCCGCGCAGTGCAGTGTGCTACTGGTTAGTCGTTGCCGGTCCCCGCGGTCACGGTAAAACTTGCTTTTCTCTCTCTCTCTCTCTCTCGGTACGATCTTCGCGTATGTGTGTGGGTTGAATCGACGAGGGAAAAAAAATTGCCCACACCTCAGTGCCGGAGCGTAACCGGTCCAGCGCGCTCGAGATCGGTGAGAGGTGCGCGGAAAATTTCTGCCTTATCGACTCACTCGTGCACAGGATTGCGGGCACTACCGGTTACTCGAAGTAATTAAATACCCTCAAATTACTAATTACAGATGTAATTGGTATCGAAATTTTCACTAAATACACATTAAAAATGTAATTAGTATCGAAATTTTTACTAATTACAAATTACAAATGTAATTAGTATCTACATTTTCACTAATTCACTGATTGAAATTTTTTGCTCACCCAGTATAAATTAAACCCAAATAAACTGCAAGCTCGCCTAAAACGAAACCTCGATAAATCCAAATAAACTGCGTCCCTGCTGTGGATGAAATTTCAATAAACCCAAATAAACTGTAACCCGCTGAATTTCGAAGAAATTAAAGAAATTCACGCCGTGAATTGGAAAAAATTTCAATGGTAAATACATTTGTAATTAGTGGAAATGTCGATGTTAATTACATTTGAAATTTTTAATTAGCGAAAATTTCGATACTAATTACATTTGTGTAATTAGTGAAAATTTCGATACTAGTAAAAAGTAAAAAGACACGATATAAAATTTTTTGCACAAGCGCATCGGGTGCATCGAGAATCATTGGAATTTTGAAAAAAAAAAGAAGAAACGCTCGTGAACCCTCCGACAAAATGATTTTGCAACTTCAATGTCGCAATTTGAATCCTCCTCGAATATTTTTTCTTCAAGTATCCCGAAATGAAGATAATTCATTGAAATGCGTCTGGAAAGTTTTATGCTCGTGTACAGTAGTAACGTGACCTTGAAAATTCTAATGGATAGGCGAGGAGAATGGCTCGAATGATTCCTTTCTGGAAAAAAGCCGATTCCAAAGTTATGCGAAACGATTTTAAAAATTAACACGCGCGTGAAATGCAAGGGAATTGTCAACCGCGCTCAAACTCGTAACGATACAGAGTCGCCGACCATCTCTATTTTCATAATCGGTATGCACGAACGAGAAAAAATGGATTTTGTCGCGAATAACAGATTCGGAAAAAGCCGAACGATCGGCCAACATTTTTCCCCATAATGAATCGCGGTACGTGAATAATGAAATTGACGATGTAACAAAGTCAAACTCCACATGGATTTTTTTTCATCATTCGGACACTATAAACATTTATATACGTCACATAAGTACAATTGAACACCAAAGGGTTTTCTAAAATTATCATTATTATCGTTAGAGCGTATCGCGTTTAAATTTTTTTCATCTTTGAATTACAGACGCCAATTTTCCACCATCGACCATTTTCATGATCTCGCTCGTTCGCATAAATAATTATCCCGTTTCTTTTCTCATTTTTCCTCTGGTTTCGTTTCTCTTACACAAATACCTCTTAAATATATATTCGGCTCTCTGTACAATATATTATTGTTTATACATTTACATCGTGTTCGTATATATTATTTTTCTTGCATCATTATTAATTATTTTGCATCGTGGCATATAGATGTATATCACAATCTTGCGTTCAACGAAGATACGAGTCACACGCGTGCTCTCTCTCTTCAACTTTCTCTCGCATTTGCGCCAAAGATCAATTATCATGAATTACGAATTTTTTTTCGTCCCAAAAAATAATGGGGCGATATGGAGAAAAATGCTCGTCACGGATATCGCGTTTTATGAATATACGTAAAAAAATATTTTGGTGCAGCCGAGACGCTTTATCGAGAAGGATAATTTTCGTCGTATCGAGATTTAAAAAAAGACAAATAAAACTAGAAAACCGATGTTTCTTTGTCCCGCGATTCGAAAAATTTACAATGGACTCGTACTTGGACGATGGGCATCAATTTTTTTTTTTTTTTCGTAAATCAGTCGATGATAAAAAGTTGCGGATTCGAAGAGTCGTCGTTTTTCGTCAAATGCGAAAATCGAATCGCAATGTGAGAAAAGGAGAAAAAAAAACGTACTCGGCACGATTTCAGTCTTTTCGTCGGGATAAATAAATTCGCGTCGAATGGCGTAGAAAAAAAATTAGGAACCGGCGATATCAGTGAGATCGAAAGCTTCGATTTTTTTCGTGGGTCCCGGTGATCGTAACGTTTTTGAGCGTATAAATTGCAAAATTTCATCGGTCAAGATTATTTCTTTGATAAATAAATAACAAATAATTATAGATAAATTAAACGTCAATGTCCACACTGAGCCGCAAAAGCGTCGATTTACGAAAAGAGCGTGATGAATTTTTACGAAGATGGAAAAAACGAATAAATCGTAAATCGAGGACTCAACGATGAATGGAATTTTTTTTTCGAGAACAGTGACAGAATCGATGGAAGCGATTTTTCATCGTGCCGCGAAAAATATCGAGATGCATTTGCGTGAATAGGGAGAAATTTCCGCGGTATCGAGTTTTAGATTTCTCTCGGATCTTTCGCGATCTTTCGAAAAAAGAGTGAAGCGATAATATTGCAAAATTGTCTTCAAAGCATACACGCTGAATCACGAGTATCTAAAATTTCATTCTCAACGTCGAGAAATTTTCCATTCGTTCTAAAAATTATTGTTTTGCCAAAATTTCGCTACATTGAAGAAATTTTAGCGAAATTTTTTTCCTCGATGATGGCAGTATTTGGGTAATACGTGTGGCAGCTTTGACAACGACGATTTTATCGGAAAGATTCGTCGGATTTTAAAAAGGACAGAACGATAGAGCGATTCGTGACGCGACAATTGGGATTTTTTTTTTTTTTTTCAAGTTTCCGATAGTTTTTGTCCTTTTTTCATACCACAATCGTCTCGTGGAATTCGCGGAAGCGCGTTTGCTTCGCAGTTTCGGATTTACGGATTCCGACGCAAGTTTCACGACCGAGGCTGTAATTATCCCGGTTGAATTCATTCGCTGCCCGCCACGTGTTTCAGTCGCCAGACTGAAATGGCGTTTTGCCAACGAGAGTCTGCTCGAACAGACACAATGCTCGATGAACGAATTCGTACTGTTCGGCAGTCTGGATCATTCCACCGCGATCGTATCTAAAAAAAAAAAAAAAAAGTTCATACTCGTGTCTTGTAAATGCGGCAAGGAAATTTTCTTCGGTCGAGGTATCGTATCGAGTTTTTTAAATCGAAAAAACTTTAACACTTTTTTATTGCATTTCGTCAAAGTACGTTGGCCCCCAAGAACGTTCCCGCAAATTTTCATCCTGATCCGAACCCTATTGTCATTGTCATTAAAGTTACGTTACATTTTTTACATTGGTAAAAAATGTAATGTAAATTGATTCAATTACCTCATTTGACAAATAATTCCGAGGACATCGACGTTTCCGTCCCTCGCGAGTTGCGTCATTCCCGTCGCGAGGGCAATGAAACATCCTGTTCTGCCGATTCCCGCGCTACAATGAACGACAACGGGTCCCGCCAATGAATTAACTTGAGCGGCGAGACCAACGAGAGCGTCGGCGGACTGGGGAACCGCGTGATCGGGCCACGAATCGTACCTGGATCAAAAAATTTCAAATTAAAACTTCATCTTTTCTTTTGTGTTTCTTCGATCGTACAAATGAGAAGTTTCATTTCCCAATTTTTCCCATTTTTCGCCGGGCTTTTTAATAATTTTTCAAATAATTTTCAATTCCACAAACTCCAAAGCCCACGAGTTATTTTTTTCTCAATTTAATACCAACTATTTCAATCGCGCGGTAAATTTCTGGAATAAAATTGGACCCGTTATTTTCAACTTTTTTTTATTACAACTCAACACCCCGAATGTTTTTTTCTCAACATTCGATACCAATGATTCTTGTGCCCGAGGGCATTTTTGATAAAAATTAAGATCGACGTTTCAAAATTTGTTTGGGATTGAATGCCTCGACCGATTTTTTGAGAATTCGATACCAATTGATTTTCTTTCTTGATTCTATTTGTGAAGAGTGAATTTGATACGTGCAAAATAACGCGAGTTGAAATGTTTACAACCATTCTATTTTATTTCAAATTTTTTTTTCGATCGACCGACCGGAGAGATTTTTTCAAATTCAATACCAGTAATTCTCGTTACTCACAACGGAGCATTCGTGCAAAAAAATTAAGTTCGATAGTTGCAAAATTACAAAAGTTGAGCGTTTACGCGCAGTTTTTTTTATAATTCCGAAAACTTTCTTTGGGCGGAAGTAAAAAAAAAAAATAGCTGCTCCGATTGTCAGGGCAAAAGACCGTGAAATCGCGACTGACCAGTAATGCGTTATCGTTCGTCTCTCTCCCTCGTGCCTGATTTCCAAATCCCTGACACTGTAGCCATCTCGATTATCGATCGAGTTGACCGTGACGGTGAACGGGCCCGACTGGATTCTACCGTTAACCTCCAAAGGAAAATAAACATCGCACTTTGTCTTTGATGCTTCGAAAAGCTTCGTTATCATTACGATTGCAGTTGTCTTTTCCATCCATATCATTTGCCAAAAATCTGCTATAGTGTGCGTCAGTGGTCCCTGAGTCGCTATATAACGACACTCTTCACCGTCGTATCCCTGGAAAGGAAAACAAAAATGCTTCTGTTGTAAATTTCAAAAATTCATTTTTCATGGCCGGCGAAGTAAACGAAAAAAAATTGTTCGGACAAACGATTTTTTCAATCTCACAAGTTATTCGGCAATCCGACGGAAGTGAGAAATAATCGTTCGTTCGTACATTTACAAAATTTCTTCTTATTCCTAAAGAACAATCAAATTGATCCGATACGGTAAATTGATTTATTTCCAAGAGAATTTTGAAAATCGCTCAAGATCCACGATGAAGATCGAAAAATTGATTATATTAAAAAATGATCGCATCTGTTTGTATGAAAATCCAAGGATTGACGCGACATAATTATAAAAACTCACCCTGACGTAATTGGCGTTTATGTAACTCGCAACGGGATCGTCGATACCAGCGAGCACGACCCTCGACTGTTCGTTCGGTAATACACCGGAATAACGATTTTTCACACCCGAGCCAAATATCTCAACTTTTTCGGGCACGTTTAACGGCACTTCCCAAAATTCTTTGTGCAACGACGACGGATCCTTGATGGCTTTTTTCAATTGCGCGCGTGACAAAACATTTCCGGCGCTCAATAAAAATTCCTCGGCCGTGCATTCGCGCGTCGGCGTGACCATGTGAGGCGGACTTTCCGGTGCGGGTGCAAGCTCGATCGTTAAACTCGCGCTCGAGCCACGACGCTCGAGAAGTCCTTTCGCCTTTGTGCGAATTGGCTCGGGTCTTCTCTCAGGCGTTGCGACTGACGATACCTGAAAATCATTTTTTATTATTTACCGACAGAGTCGAACGATCTTGTTATTTTGCCTTGAAAAAGACACCTTTCGTCACACTGTTTTACCGACGAAGATGTCAATTTTTCGTTACACGGCATATTTCGAGTGAGCGAATGTTGAAATTCGAGTGGGTTATTGAGTAATCGTTCGTTTATTTAGTCAAGATGAATAACGAATAATTTTTTTTTTCAATATTGCGCGCTTGTAAATTATGAAAATTGTGGAAGATTTTTTCTAATTACCTCTCTGCGTATTTTCAACGACTCGTTGAATTTCAGGCGATTTTTGCTATATTTGAAAATGTTTTGAAAAAGATTGTAACTACCTCTGGTAATCCACGCGCTTCCTGTACATTCCTAATGGGCTTCGCAGTGACCGAGGGTCTCGCGATTGTCCGTCTGACCCATTGAGCTTCCATCGGACAATCCTTGGAACTTTTTCCGGGCTTATCCTGCGGCAAAGGTCCAGCTGCGCCCTCCTCGACCAATCCCCGCCTGTCTCCATCGCTCGACTTCTTTTTTTTTTCACCCGACATTTGCCTCCTCAGCCATAACAGGAACTGTAAAGACAAATTCGTGAAATATGTCGATCGAATGCAAAAATTCAGCATCGTGCTCGTCCGAAGCGAAATAAAAATTATTCCTTAAAAAATAAAATAAATAAATAAATATTCCTTAAAAAATAAAATAAATAAAAATAAATCCCTTGAATTTATCAATCGATTCGCATAATAAAAATCTTGAAAATTCAAAATTTTTTACAGTTTCCATTTTTACGCATGAGAAAATCCTCCATCGGTAATTTTCAAATTTTGGTTTCCACACGGAGAAAACTCCGTCCGTGTACATTTTTTGAACCAATATCTCGAAATTTATGAAAGGCTGGCGATGACATTTGTTAGAAAATTGTCAAGTATTATAAAATGTGACTCAGCGAAGGATATTCGATGAAATTTTGTGGCGTACGTTACCTAAATTATCTGCATTTGGAACTTGAGTGGGAATTCGGGAAATAAACGAAAACTGGAGCGATGAAATTCTTTCGTTCAAAGTCAATGAGGAAAAGCCATGAACGTGCAAATTTTTTTCAAGTCCCAAAACGAGACTTTTTGGCGGATAGTGATTTTTTTATTACCAAGAAAGTGAAAAGAACCGCGCCGGCGATAGCGCAGAGGACTACCGGATAGGGCAATTCCCAATCTATCCATGACAGAGCGGCGGTCGGGCTAACCTCCTGACCGGATCGCGCACCGAGCTGAGCGGTTTGTAGATCCATTCCAGCATCGTCCGGTCCTGCGGCGGACTGTCGGATCCTGTTTAGAATTTCGAAAAAATATTAAATTTCTTTCCCGCGTTGGAGGACAAAGATATTTTTTAAAATGTAGAATTTCGTTTTTTTTGTCGCTAAAAACCTAATTTTTCGATCAGGATGTTTCCCATCGTAAATTGAGGAAGAAGATATACATTAGTTTTAATTAAAAAACTAAATCAACGATTATGTTTTTTGTAAAGTGAATTTGAAATAAATTAGAGATTCTAAAATAATTGAAACAAAGCTCTCTTTATGAGGAAGCAAAATTGCCAATTTTTTTTATATTTCTGTTTTGTTTCATTTAAATAACAATTAAACATGAATATTTTTATTTTCCATTAATTTTTGGGAAAAAAAATATATTTTTCTTTAAAACAATTAGGAATAAAATTTTTATTTGAAAAAAACGTCGAGTATCAATTATTGAGTCAGAATTCATAAGATTGGAATAAGAATTATAATTGAATTGGAATAAAAATTATTAATTTTTACAAAATTGATAATCATCGATATTTGTATGAGATTTAGATTTGGGAACAACTTAAAATGACCAATTGCTTTTTTTAGAACAATTTTCGCCGGATGGAAAACAAAAATTGATTTTATTCGATGAAAAATCAAGGATTAATTATCCTACGGTTTCTCGATCGAATTTTTAAAAAATTGTGGATCAAATATTTGGCATTTCTTTCAATTCAATTACAAAAAGTGCATCTCAAAAGTAATTTCTTTCAATTTACTTTTGAACAATCGAAAGTCAATTATTTTAACTGATTAACAAATACTTTTTAACAAATTGCATTTGAAAAAAAAATTGGAAATTCATCGCCCGATTCTTTTTATCGATTACTCTCGATGAAATACAGAGTCATATAGTTTTGGGATTGAATATTCGAATGAAATTATCGACCTGTGTTGAGACCGCGCGGACATAACCTCGGCGGCGGGCAGCAAGGAAACCGGCGGCGAAGTTTCCACTGGCCACGGATCGACCTTTATCGAGTCAAACTCACTCGCAAGACGATCAAAATCGTCGATAGGCCTGAAAAATCCATAACGGAAGCCGCCCCCCAGGTTCGGACGAGTCACGGGTTTGCCGGTGCCACCTTGAATAAATAAATCCAACAATTTTCGAAATTAATTTTCCGCATAACCGAAACTCGAAATATGTTTCAATTCATTTTAGTCACTTTTTTTAAATATATTTAATTTTTTTTTTCTTTCAATTTCCAAAATATCACTCGCAATAAATAATTACAAGTGAAAATATGACATACGAAAGTTGACTCAAAAACCATTTTCGTTGATCGGAAGAACATAAAACTACATCGACATACATTTATCAAAAGTTTCAATTTTTTTTTTCAATTTTCACACATTCGACGTTCAATTTCCTTTTGCGAATTTTAGAAAAACGTTTTTTTCCACATTTACCGGTTGAAATTTTGAAATAAATTTTCGCAACTTCGTCTCCATTGTTCGATTCGAGAACAGCCGACACTGAAAAAACCTACAAACCCAAAAATTTCATTGATTTTTCTATTTTTCCCTCAATCTATGGTCAATTCTCTCACTATACCGTCTCAAAGCTTTATTCATTTTCAACATTATTCCTTCGTTAAATTATCTCTCTCAAAGGTTAAAAGGATGTACGAGCGCTAGGCTTAGTATTAGATTAAACGCTGATTTTTTAATATGATATTGTCAAGGTTCAATATTCAGTACTCAAGAAATGTCAAGGCTCCTTAACGACTATTAAAGCAACATATTATTAATTGAAAATAATGTATCATTATTCATGGTTATACACAGAGCTTACGGCAAGGTTGACTTTGCAATTTTTTGTTTTCCACAGTTCGACAATTTGTATATTAGATACCGTAGATGAAAAACATCGAGTATATAAATCGAATGTCAGGGCTTATGATGATACATTGAAAAACGGGGATCAACGAACATTCGAATTAGATATATCAAGCTGAACACGGCCTTCTTCACTTTTATTTGGAGGTTAAAGCTGGGGAGCATACGATACACCACCGGAGTCAGTCAGTTACTCGGAACGAAATAATTCTTAAAACGAAATTAATTTACTATTACATGCTCTCTGAAAATCATCTATGTACTTTTCACTAATATTTTGCTAAATATTACAACCTACTGTTCCCTTTCTGCGAAATTTCAATGAGATCATGTGTATTGACTACCACGTACCGCTCGTACATCCTTGGAAAAGGATTTTTCGTAAGAAGAAAAAAAAACAGCTGATATTGCGAAGTTGCGAAAACTAACCTCACTTTATTTCACGTTATTGTTATTCGCGCGACGAGATGAGAACAGAAGAATCGAAGAACATTGTTGGAGAGTCGAAAAAAGAAATTCTCGTCAATTATCGCGAAAGTTGATCGTGGATTGACTCTCGAAGAACGACTGAAGAATAAAAGAAAAATTGCGACAACGCTCGAGAGTCGAGAGGAACGGAAGTACGGACCGGCACGGACGAACAGATGGACAGACGGTTCTTCGAATCAGCGCGTCTGATCTCGACTGATTTATTATTACAAACCGCGATGATAAATTACAAAACACCGGGGGAAACGCTATCGCGCGACTGTGAGGGTGGGCTGTGCCATGATGGCCAGGAAGTAAACATCGTTTATTCGTTTCTAATTTTATGAACGGAACTCTCTCTCCCCCTCCTCGCTGAAAATCAAAGTGCCGAGGGT